>JAXDDW010000008.1:8942500-9210000 GCA_034670385.1 Hoplostethus mediterraneus
GTATCTGCTTCCAGCACACTCACACCCACCAGCCAACAGGCTCCTTCTGTTCCTTTATCACACACACTGATAGACACACACAGGAGTGTGAGGAAGTACATACACACTCACACACACACACACACACACACACACACATGCACACAAATGTGTACAGACAAGATGAAAGGTATAGAGACTGAGGAGAAAAGAGGAGAGAGACAGTGGAGATTGCAGCTTAACCTCTTGGCTCCCCTGTAAAGGACCACTCACTCTCTGGAGCCCCGCTGATAGGCATCTGTCTGGCAAGGCGAGCAAGCGTCAACCTCCCCACACATCAGCATGCTCACAAACACTCATCCCACAAACACAGACACTGGCACGGGACACACACATCCACTCGTGAAGAGATAAGTACACAATATAAAAAGACACGGAAAATATATTTCTGCTGTTGCGTGAAAACTTTTTAACTCCAATTTTGATGCTTTTCATTCATTTCCTTGAAATGAAAGTTTCCATGATACTTTATATGCAGAGTGAATGTCTATGACTGTAGGGCCCGTGGAATCGATTCAAAACCTTGTCCTCCGTCTGGACATGAAGTTATTTTTCTTCATTCGTGAAAAGTGGTTTTTTTTGGATATGCAAGGTTCACACCTGCAACAATGATACACATCTATTACAAGTGTGCTTGTGACATTCATTGACAAAGAGTGAGCTGTGACTAGATAATCCTGTACCCCATCCAAAAAAACACTTTGGATTTTGGCTGTAAATCTGGAGCTTAGTCAATAGCTCCCTCTCAAGGTGATGGCTGAGCTAAAGAAAACCTTTCCCATACCGACATCCTCAATCTCTTCCCCCTCTGCTCCTCCTCTCCCCACTCTTCCATCCTTCCATCCTCGCCACAGTCTTAAAACATAAATTCCTTGAAATCCTCCCACTTCTCCGCCTCCACCTCCTCCTCGGCCCTCTTCGCTCCTCGGTGTCCTCTCCACCCCTCGATCCATCTCTGTCCTCCTGATCAATAATCAATCTGCAGGGGCCGAGGCCAGAGGCCCCGCACCATCTGTCTCCATCGGCAACCTGCAAGAGAAAAGGGGGGGAGAGAGAGAGAGAGAGAGAGAGAGAGAGAGAGAGAGAGAGAGAAACAGGAGAGGAGAGGAGTGAAGAGGAGAGGGAGGAGATAGAGTTCAATCTATCTCCATCTATCTCCATCCGTGGGTCAGGTCCACTCTGCCGGTATAGATCATAATTTGGAGAGGTGTAATTGCTGGTCAGAGGGGTGGGGGATGGGGGAGTGGGGGAGTGGGAGAGGGGGGGGGGGGGTGTCAATAATGTTTCTACAGTCCAGTCCTCCTCTCTGCCCCACCTTCCCACTCTGCTGCCTGACCCAGTTTCCCTCTCCTTCTCATCTCTCTCTGTCTCTGTCTTCTCACTTCTCCTCCTATCCTCACTTTTCTCAATTCAATTTAAAAAGATCCACAGACCAAAACAACATAATTTATCACTCTTCCTCTACTCTCTCTCTCTCTCTCTGTGTGTGTGTGTGTGTGTGTGTGTGTGTGTGTGTGTGTGTGTGTGTGTGTGTGTGTGTGCATGAAGTTTGTTTTCTTGCCATAATCATAGAGGCCCAGTAACTGCAACACCTACCTGCGCTACACCGGTTTATGTGATAGAGGATTTTGATAGCGGTCGGCCTGGTAATCCCTGCATTGGAAAAATAACTTCTGGTCCAACATGTGAACCGTCAAATCCACTTGAGAACGGCTCGCCAAGCTTGCCAAGACCCACAGAACGTCTGCTGATTTTCCAATTCGATGACAATATTACCAAAGCTGTTTTATTTTGCTGTGATACATTTTGTTATGACTCTTTGATGCTAACACTCATTAATTGTAGTTGCAATGAAGAATCTTTTGATTAGAAGCATCCGGTTTGTAGTTCACACTTTTGTCCACTTGAGGGATCTGTTCACCACACAATGCGTTACATAGATGAACTTCTAATAACGTATTTATAATGAAGGATAAATTAGAAATTAGGACAAAAAGTCTTCCCTGAGGGTCTTGGCAAGCTAGGTAAACCATCCTTGAGTGTATTTGACAATTCTGTTATTCAGCCTGGGGTTAGGCTATTTATACAAGGTAGGCGTTGGCATGTGCAGATGTTTCTAAGGAGATAACTATCAAACAGGAAACATCCTCCAACTCATAAATGCATCAACGGGTAACAGTGTAGGTGTAGTGTAGGCATCATTTAACCAATAACCATCATAACCAATGTTACGTGAGCACATACACTACACCTGTCTAACACCTGCGTCTCCATTGTAAGTCAGTGTAGAGGTTTGGTCTGATGCTAGGTAGGCCTTGCAGGTACTTTTTCTCTGGGCCGGTCTTGGAACGTCTCAGTCTGTCTGTACTGTCTCTGTGTGTCTATGTGTGTGTGTTGGGGGGTTCGGGGTGACTGCTCTCAGATCACAGGAAGTGATGCACACAGTTGCTTCTTGGTCCCCTCTGAGCAGTGCAGCATTACAGTACAGCAGAGCGAGAGGAGGAACCCCCCCCCAGGCTGCTAATGACACATGTTAACGAATTAACACACCAGGAAGAAAGGAAGGAAATGGTGACTAGTGGGTTGGGGTGAGATTTGAATGCCCTTGTAATTTGAGACTCAGGGACTCATCATGCAGTGTGTGTGTGTGTGTGTGTGTGTGTGTGTGTGTGTGTGTGTGTGTGTGTGTGTGTGTGTGTGTGTGTGTGTGTGTGTGTGTGTGTGTGTGTGTGTGTGTGTGTGTGTGTATGAGAGAGAGTGAGGCAGAGCAGACCTCTTAAAAGACGACATTTGTGGTTTTTTTGCGACAGCTGAATTGAGAAGGGTGTGTCATGACATGCACACACATACACACACACACACACACACACACACACACAAACACAAAGGCACTGATTGAGCTCCTGTGAGTGAGAGTACCTGGTCTGTGAAGGATAACCCAAAGGGGAAACAAAAAGCCAATGAAACATTAATGAGCTGGTCACGTATCAACCGAAGCCTCCCGCAGCCTTCCTCTGCACCTATCTGTCTCTGCCCAACTCCCCAACACAACTTCCATTCCCAAATCGAAGAGATTAGGAATATCTAACCCTCCCATCCACAGTCATGAGGGAATGAGGAAACCTAACAAAAGATTAGGATATATTTAGTTTTCCTACTTTAGCTTCTGCACTTGTCTTCCTAACTGCTCCCAAGAGGTGTAGTGTTTGTTGTGGAAAACTGAGGACATCTCAATGACAATCTATACGTGAGAACACATTTAAATTGCCAACAGGCCCGGTATACCCAGCATGCACATTTGGGGCAATTGTGTGGTTTACTTATCCTACTTAGGTGCCAGATGGGCATGGTTTCCCACATGGTACAGTGAGTGCCGAAACGACAACCACAAGAAAGTCTATTTAATGTATGTTAAGGTGACTGACAGCTTTTCTTATGTGAATTAGGCTAATATGGCAGGTCCCGCCTATCTGGCACTCAGATTTAAAAAAGGCTATTAAGGCAAATAAGGCTGTAACATTATTCTCCTCAAATACAATTTGACCCAGGACTGAATGTATGTGTAAGTAAAGAAGCAGCCTCTTTACCATTCCTCCCCACTCCCTCCATATATAATATACATTCATGTGTGAGATGATAATACATTCTGAACACACATTAAAACGATGCCGGCCTCTCCCAGAGCCCCCTCTCTCGCTGTTCCTCATCAATGCTTTCTGCTGAAACGTACGATTTGCAATATGCAGTTAATGAGTTGTTGAAGGCTGAGAATGAATCCCATTCTAGCCGTAATTGTGTAAAGGTTCCCAGGGGGGAGTGTGTGTGTGTGTGTGTGTGTGTGTGTGTGTGTGTGTGTGTGTGTGTGTGTGTGTGTGTGTGTGTGTGTGTGTGCATATATGCTCATGTACATATGCATATACATGTGTTCATGTATTTTTGTGCGTGCATGTGGTTGTGTGTGTGTGTGCGTGCATTTGGTTGTGTGTGTGTGTGTGTGTGTGTGTGTGTGTGTGTGTGTGTGTGTGTGTGTGTGTGTGTGTGCGCGTTGCTGCTTGTCAGAAGAAACAGACGCGTCTTTAATCTTCATTTGATGACTCTCACTCAGAGCGAGGCAGCAAAGCTGAAAAGACTGTGAGAAAGGAAGAGAGAAGCAGAAAGGGGGAGGGAGAGAGAGAGAGAGAGACACAACACATCAGGATAAATAAAGGCAAAGAAAGAGAGAAATGAAAAGAAGAAGAAGAAGAAGAGGGAGAGAGACAAGGAAGGAAAGAGAACACACTGTGAGAAACAGAGGGAAAGAGAGAGAGGTGTAGAACAGATAGTGAAGTGAAGGAGCTCCTACGATACTGAGGAAGACGATGTTAAGGAGGAGATCTCTCCAGGAAGAGAGCCAGGAAGGGACAAGCTCTTTTCAGACAGACCTACTTCTGTCAGTCAGTCTAACGTCTCTACAATTTAGTGCAGAGCTGCTGAGACGTACATGCTCCACTAATACTTGGCAAACACACAAATGTAGAAAAAACATTAAAAAATCTGTGTGTGTAGGAGTGGAGATCAAACAATTCCCAGAGAAAGTCTATATTTAGCATTATCTTTAACAATGAACTGCAGCGTGACAGTTTGTCTTTGTGTGTGTGTGTGTGTGTGTGTGTGTGTGTGTGTGTGTGTGTGTGTGTGTGTGTGTGTGTGTGTGTGTGTGTGTGTGTGTGTGTGTGTATTTCGAGGCTTAGTAGTATGAGAGAGAGGAGGGAAACTCATGATGCTTGACAAGGCAGACATGCTACATCTCCTGTAGGACTTAATGCACACACTCACACTCACACACACACATACACATTCACAGCCAAAAAGACAGACAGATAAACACACACACACACACACACAAAAAGACAAAAAGAAAAGACAGACACCCAGATGCACACACACACCCACACACCCACACACACACACGTACACACACACTGTCACATTACTACACACCTTATCTGTTCCAGCAGAGTTGACTGACACTCTCCACTTGAGGAGATTAAGTGTGCTCATGCTGTGTCGGCACAGCTTGGCGTCCATTTATCCTTAAACTCATATGAACCGTCCCAATGAGCTCCGTGCCAACCACATGCACGCTCACCAGCCACCGCGTGCACGCTCACCAGCCACTGCGTGCACGCTCACCAGCCACCGCGTGCACGCTCCTCAATTTCCGTGTACACGCCACACCTCTAGCTCCATAATTGTTACTGTCATGGGAGCAAAAAATGTTGGTGTGGTTTTATTCTTACTTAAAAGGACATTCCACCATTTTTTCCAACCCCATCTCCATCAATCAGTCCTCACGAGTAGATGCTATTAGATGATGCTGTTTTTGTCTACTCATTCTGTGTCTCGGAGAAAAGCAGTTTGAAGCTCAAAAAGTCGGTGAGCAGATGATAGGGTAAATCACTATAGTTGTCATAGGCGTCGACTACGTGAACGCGGACAAATCATATTGCAGTTAAAGTTTGATGCGGGTGATTTGACTTGATTGGACGATACACATGAAGTACGAGAAAAATCGTTATCATTTAGTAGCTCTACTGGTAGTCAAATGTGATTGCTGTTCATTGCTTTAGCTTGTTGTGGGTTTTAATAGCCTCAGATCCAGTGGTCAGGCTGGATGCATGCATGTGTGTTTTGTGCCACTGTGGACTGTAGTTTATTTGGGGTAATGGTTACTAATAAAATTGATACAGGGGCTAAGGGGCAGCATCATGGTGTAGGGGTTGGTCCTCAGAAAGCAGTATTCACAATAAATACTGGGTATTGTAGGATCTGTTGGAGAAGCCCTACTAGAAGAATTGTGTATTTGAATGATTTTTGCTTCTATTCATCAAGGTAACACATTCCTCTGTTCCTTTAAATTTAAACTTTCCATGGTCAATTGTGTGCTAAGTACCTTTCAAGACCCTTTTTTTAATAAACACATGGGTAGTAGTGAGAAAATTTACATTCTTTTCTTCTTTCCTGAAAAACCTTTTTTAGGAATGTTTTTTGTCCAACATCAGCGTTGTACTTTAATTTCATTGTCATGCAGGGAAGGAGGCTGCAGCGTGTCTGGTTCCATAGGCAGTAGATTTAACCACTATAATAAAAAATACACAGGCCATCTGGGCACTTGCAATCTACTGATAACTCTCTGGCAATGATACCAGTCTCTCTTTATGCCTGTAAACATTACACCTTTTTTTTTTTTAATCATTTTACAGTCTGCTGACATGTATTGGTTTGCAGATATATCGAGCAGATAACAAAAATTGGATATCAATGTCATCCACCTCTGATATGATGGAGAGAGGATAATTCCTATAACAGCTTCACGGGTGGCAGTCTGTATAACCTGCAATGAAACCTGCCTCACCTTGCCTTATGGAGCTGCTAACCAAGCAAAAGATTTCATTAGTATGGATTTCAGTGGAGAGTTTTTGTGTCCCATGGTGGTCTAAATGCATTTTCAGAAGATGTTGCACCCTGCCAAGAATAAAAATCATTGAAACACTGAATCCTTGTAATTTTTTGGAAATGGTGAAACTTAAAGATGTTGAATGTCCACACAAAATATCACCTGGCAGCTTCAGTATCAAAAACCCATATTGGTCGAAACCTAGTTGACAGTAAAGGCAACTAAATGTGTAAAGGTCAGCATGGCTAACACGATGTAAAAGTACATAGTTTGGATGAGAATCTATGAGTGGGTGGCATGTGTGTATCTCCCTAGTGTGTTTTTTCCACCTGTCAAATCAAATGTCCCCTTTACCCTGAAGATATATAATTTGCATATGATGGGAGCAGGGGGAGGGAAGGTGAGAGGGAAGGGCGGTCCAGAGAGAGAGAGAGAGAGAGAGGGGAGGAAGCAGGGAAGGCATGATCACGTTAAAAAGAGAGAGAGAGAGGGAGGGTAGATTGGAATGGAGGGATGTTCCAGGGCAGAACGATGAGGGGATCTTTACTTGGGAATGAGATTCCCGAATCAATAACATCCAAGGTTGTTTTGTTATTAACGGATCCAGAGAGGAGCCCATGTTCAATACTCCTGACCTGACCCCTCGGACTCCTGGCCCCTCACATACATGCACACACACAGACACACACACACATTCAACCTACTGCTTTTACCTCTCTCCTTCCTCCTTCCATCATGTCATAGGGGGAAGCACAGCAGTGCGCAAAACTATACAAAGATAACTGAGAATAGAATAAAGTGGTGTTCAACACAGTGGAATAGTCTCTGTATATATTGGTTTGGTGTATTACTGACTGACATATGGTAGCAGGCTAGTTTCAGAGCACTGCACAGCACAGAATCTGCCCTCCTGAAGGTGTCCAATGACTCGCTATTGACGTGGAGTCTGGTGATTATGCCATTTTAATTGAATTGACCCTTTGACACAGTCGACCATGACGTCTTAATTGGTCGTCTTGAGCATAGGGTGGGCTTTCAGGGCACGCCTCTTAAGTGGTTTGCCTCCCATCTTAGAAACAGAACCGTCAAGAAAGCAATTGTTCATCCTCCTCTGCTACCACCACCTGTGGGGTCCCTCAAGGGTCCATTTTAGGGCCTATTCTCTTCTCCTTCAACAGTGGTTTATTTTTAACCATGCTTTATAAATGCTTTATAAATAAAGTTGACTTGACTTGACGTCCATAGCTTCATATCAGTGCAACCAGCCGGGTTGCTTGTATGTGCAAACTTACTCACCAATACCAATAAAACTGATTCTGGTTCTGAAAGGAGCACTTACCTAACTCTGTGGTAAGCTAATGTGAGCCTGCTGTGCCAGTTAAATAACAAATAAACAGATGAATAAATGGAATAGAATAGACTAGACTAGAATAGAATAGAATAGAATAGAATAGAATAGAATAGAATAGAATAGAATAGAATAGCTTCACTATCCATGCATGGAAATGTTCCTTTGGCTTCACTTTGGATACATTAAAAGGAAACAAAACACATTAAATACATTGTAACATACGACCAAGCTTTGACCAGTTACAGGCTGCAGTATCTGGTGCAGCAAGAGAGATTTGCCAGGTTAAGAATTCAACAAGTATTGGCATGTGGACTAAAACTCATTCATTTATGTATCCCATTATGCTGTGGAATAATGGATATTAAGGTAGATACAAACAGTCAGGCTGTCATTAGTTCAACTCCTATTTACGGCCATTTACTGGATTTTACAGCTTTTAGTTATTTTTAGCATTGGTAGCTTTATTATTGCAACAGAATTGAAACAGAGTTGTTGTTGAGCCAACAAAATCCAAACATATTTTTTAGTGTGTTGCCCTACAAGACATTTTTTATTGTGAGTTTACTGCACTGTAAGAGTCAACACTCTTAATTCAGCCTAGAATGTGCACAATTGTTTTTTTCCTCTGTGTTGGTTTGTTTGCTGTTATCTATTTGTTATTCTGACAGTAAACCGAACAGAGGCTCTGAAAATGAAAATGAGTTTTATGTATAGAGTAATAAACTAAATGGATTTTTCTCTCTCTCTCTCTCTCTCTCTCTCTCTCTCTCTCTCTCTCTCTCTCTCTCTCTCTCTCTCTCTCTCTCTCCACCACTCTGGGATCCTGTGGCTATTTATCTGCCTGTGTCTAATTATTTATTAGTGAATACAGAGAAAGGAACTTGGAAAACATAGCCATGCAGTCACTGTAGCAGAGCAGCAATCCTCTCCAAATTACTACCTCTCAGCCTTTTACCTTCAGATTCATTTTGAATTTTACACATTGGGGCACAAGGGATGAAGGATCTAAAATAATCAATATAGTATATTAAATGCAATGCACTGCAATACAATTACTTTTTGAGCCTAGTGGCAATCACTTACCTCGTGAAACATAAGTAGTGACTATACAGTATGTCTCAACTCAATTGGGATCACCAAAGACATAATAGTGGTGGCAAACATACACTTTATGCTAGCAGGGTGTCCACCTTTAGATGCTGCTCTACACTTATTGCCGTACATGAAAGCCATTCAATGTCAAATGGCGAGAACACATTGCTGACATTATCTTAATTAGGCCTATACCTGCAACAGGACTAGCTTGTGCTCTATCAGAGGCACTACAAATACTCTTATGTAGTGCTTTGCACACGGGTGGCCAGCAGAGGACACTCTACACAACATATAATGGGAATATGGGAATGTGAATCCTGACCAGGCCCTGAGCCTTATATGTTCACACAGACAAAATAAATATTGGTCCTGTCAGGTGTCAGACTTTTGCTAAAATCCCCTCAACCCAAATGAACAAGGAACACATATGAAAACAGCCAGGTACAGCCTACAAGAAAAAACCATACAGAACCTATACACATAATGTTTCAGATTGGCAGGTCAGATTAAATCAAAATCTCCATCTCATTACAGCAATAACTGTTACTGTGTGCAGGTAAGGTCCCACCTTTTGCTATAAATGGAGCTTAAACTCTAAGCGTCTGGCTCATGTAGTATTTTACAGTGAAACGTCAGGGTATCATTTGTAAGGCAAGACTGTCATCTAGTGGTGTTGTCACTCTTACACACAACCTTGTGAATATGAAGAGAGAAATGAAGTTAAAGGTCCAGTTATTCATTGTTTCAAGTACACTATGGCTTGGGATAAGAATTCTTCCAGATGTTTTCTAAATAAATGTAGTTTAATTAAAAGTTTAATTGAATTAGTTGAATGACTAAGTCCTCACAGGCGGAACGTCACTATTCTTGACCCTGATTGGCTGACAACACCAGTACCTCAAATTGGCCTCTCAAGCATGATATAGTTTTTCAGTCCAAATAAGGGATTCTGGGTCCCGCCCCCTTTCAGTCTAATGTGAAAATGAGTAGGGGTGTAAAATAATTGCCTTTAACTATGCTGAACACTAATATTGACTATTTTTGCTTTCAAGGGTTCCTCAATTATGCAATTTCTTTATGCAATAAAATATCTCCTATGGATCTTTTATTGCATATTTTTTAAGCTCATATATAATTTCTACTTACATTATTTCACCTATTTTAAGAGCACAATGGCTGACAAAATCCTGCTCATGTTCGCCATAGGCAGAAAAAAATTAATCTGGATAGAATCCAAAAGCTCTGAGATGAAGACAACACAGACAACTTGACTGGAGGCTTTCCAGTTCAGATGCTGCAAACCAGCCTGATTGGACGGATTTCAGGAATTCTTTAGTGAAGGAAGCCAATCAGGACCAAGTCCAGTTGTGATGCATTTACTGGAGTTGCTCTGAAACCATCTGTAAATCTTTTTTTTTTGAAAATGCAATAACTATAAATGTAACCACTCTAATCTAATTGTAACAGTGTCTTCATTAAACATCTTTGATCATATTTGTATACAAATGGAGGGTAATTGGGTAATTTAATTTGATTAGCCTGTCTAGGATGTGAACCGTGTTCTCAAGATTGAAAAGAAACCAGTAGTACTCTCGATTAATCAATAGCGCAGTAAGAGGGTCAAAGGTCATGAAATGAAACATTTCATTTATCACCATGTGAGGCACCGTTCTCGTCGCTTGGTGGCGTTGTTGGTTAGGCAATGCGCAGCCGGTCAGCGGATGAATGAGACCCTTCATGTTACAGACATTGGTTGACCTGTAGATGGTGCCATCGCCCCTTGGAGTTTGTCAGGTTTCTCAATAAGTACTGAACTCCTTGAAAAAGGAAGGAGAGGCAACAGGAACCACAGGCCGGATGTGATGACAGGGACAAGATAAATTAAAAGGTGGTAAATCAAAAGGTGGGTTAATTAAGACCTCCAGATTATCTTGAGGCAAACAACCAACCATAAAGACAAAAATCTGTTATTTTAGAAAATTATTATATAATGTTGTTGTTTTTTCTTAAAAGACCCCATCTTCTTATAATTTAAATCAGTTTGATACTATTTACTATGATGTTTACCGAGAATTTATGTTGTAAAGACTTATGTCACCCTAAAATAGTAGGTTAGCTCTATTCCGCAAATAAAATGAAGGTAAAGTGAGTTTCCTCTACATCCCTAATTTTAACGATCTACTGCTTCTTTAGAAAACACAGTGATCTAGTCTTTTCAGTTTTAGGTTTGGATAGTTGAAAATAAGAGATGTATCCTAAACGAAAAATCACTATAACATTCTTACAGTATTCTTATGTTGACTTGATAGTGTGTCTATGGTACTCAATAGTGAGTTTATAGTGACCTTGGCGTAGGATTCTCTATAGTATCATTTTTTACTTTTATTAGATGCATGATATTTTAAAATGTTGCATGTGTATAGTATTCTTCTAAAGTGTATTATAGGACTACTATAGATGTTTTTTTAGCAAGAGCAGGCCTCCAAGTAATACAGATGAGATTAGCCTACTGAAAGACTGTGGGGATAGAAACGTAAATGTCAAAATGTTTATGTAAACGTTGACAACTACTTTTGTGAACGTCAATATCTTCCTTTTGACTGCCACACGTTGTTTTTAATTTAAAGCATTTAAAACTATCTCTTTCAGGGTGTGGGCCTAATGAAATATGAAATATCAACGCAAGTGATCAAGTGAAAATATATATCCTTGTCTCTCCCTGTGTGCCCAGCCTCGAAGAAGACATAGAAAACAACTCTGTTCCGGAGCCAAATCCCACACGGGCAGTTGTTTTATGAAAGGTTTTAGTGCGACTTTATGAAACGTGTGTAATATGGTGCTTCATTTTTAGGCTGTGGAAGGTTTGGTTTATCTGTGTTGCGTTTGTGTAAGCACACACATTCAACCAGCCTGTTGGTATTTTTATATTAACCAGATTTAGGATATCAATATATTACAAGAGGGTTATTTTCTGAAATATTTCAAAATATATCAACATGTTTTTCATTAATTACCAAGATTTTGTTAAAAAGATATATCTTAAAATGATAGTGAGAGCTTATTTTACTTATTGTAATTTACTGATTGCGTTCGTTTATTAATTTCTCTCATACCTATTGTATTCTTTAACTGTAGCCTATTTATTTAGTTAGTTTTTTCTTTCACTGTCTAAAAGTTACAATATTCCGTTTCAGAGCACTGACCATAACCAATACTGATGTCGCCAAGCTTTAGTGTGTTGGCTTTGGCTGTTGGTGGTTGCAGTGAAGCGCAGCAGAGGGCCTTCCTCACTGGAATAAATACAGGCCTCAGATCCCCCATTGCAAATTGACATTATTTCCAAAATAGGATGAGGTGGGATCGCTCTGAAGCTGTTTGGCAAGAGGATCGTTGTGGTTGAGTCGAGTTTTAGTCCCGTCAAGTCAGTTTTGCATCATAAAATTGCCCTGAGGGGGGAAAGCGACTCTAAAACACAGTGTTTTGTTAAGATGGTGTAGGTGCAGAAACAAGACATGTCTGAGATCTGAATGTCTGACTTACGTTTAGACGTTCTCAGTTTGTTGGTTTTCAGAAACCCCAAGGTTTTGATGAGCTGTGGGAGTGTGTTGCATGTTAAAACAGTGTGAGTCTGTTCTTTAACAATGAAGTAAAGATGCAAATAAGGAGAATACGATTGATTTTTTCCACTTTTCTTTAAAATAACATTTATTTCCAGCAAATTCATACAATGTGACAGCACAGATTGCAACATTTGAAGAGGAATTGACTTGATTCAGCACTTTACAAATGTCACAAAATATTGCAGTTGACTAATAATGGATAAATCAAAGGTCAATTATAGCATAGTGTTTCATATTACCAAATGCAATATATAATACAGGAAGTTGGAAACGAACTGAAAATAAGTGAAATAAGACGTAAGAAAGAGGGGGTGGCAATTACACATCATTAGTTAAACTTTTACAATAGGAAAATCTTATCGGGTTAACATCCGTAAGCTACATGTTATAATAACTTAACTTTACCCCATTTACCATTCAGAGCCTGGACGCACTTAAGTGTGCATAACGGGGAGACATACATATTTAAAGTTTGATGTTGAAAATATAGAATTTGTTTAACTCATTTGGACCTTAATTCCTTTGGCCAACCAACTGTAAACTTTAGACTTGGTAGGCTTTTAAAAAACAATTAAACTTTCTGGCAAAACCTTTTATATCCCATGTTCTTTATTATATGTGGCAAAATAAAATACTCCTCAATTCCTATAGAAGTAACATAAAAATCATCAGTGGTCAAAACAAAACATGTTGTTTTAGTATTTGTGTATACAGTAATTGGTTTGCTTTCTTTTCTTTTTCAGCTTGGTTTTGATTTCAATATCTTTTAATTTTCGCATAATTCTATCGATGGCATAAATTATATTCAGGTTCATAAATTGGCATGGGGAATATTTTCAACAATTTTATACATATAAAATTAATTCTGAAAATTACACGTATGCGAGTTTGTCCTCTCAGACCAGTTGACTACAAGCCAGATAATAAGACTATTATTTACAACAGCTCGTAGCCAAAACACATCACAGATTTTCTGCAGAACATTCAACACTTGTGGCTACAAATACAAGTTTCATTCTTAATGGGAATGTGTCTCTGTATACGATCAGTCCGGGTTCGGGGCCTACATAACCACCCGCTTCACTGTTTGTCTGGCGTGTTGTTGACCAGAGGGCCGTACAGGCCGCTGGCATAGCCTTGCTCCTTGTGTAACATCGTCCTGTCCCTTATCAGGTCGCTGAAGGCGTAGTCCATCGGGGGTCTGAAGCCCAGAGTGGGCATCAGCCCGGTGGTGGAGTAGGGCGTCATGAAAGCCAGTCCTCGGCTGTGTGCTGAGTAGGCCAGTCGCAGCGGGTTCAGTCCCAGGTGGGCTCCCAGTGGGTAGGTGCTGGGGTCGGCGCCGAAGTGCGGGGCATTGGGCTGAAGAGGGGAAAACGCAGAGCGGTTGCTCAGCGTCATGGCTCCCGGTAACATAGGCCTGGTAGGGGCTGTTGTCGATGAGGAGGAGAGGGAAGGCTGGTGTGCGTTTTGGAGCATCCGCTCGGCCGTCCACGTCTCCTCTGCACCGGCCTTGTTTGGGCCTTGGGCGCCGCTGTTGTTGAGGATCTGCTCGATGGCCTGCACCACATCCTTCCCGCAGCCCTGCAGGACGAGCTCCAGGACGCTCCGCTTGTGGCTGGGGAACACCCGGGTCAGGATGTCGATGGCGTTCATGTGTCTGGAGGCCGCGGAGGAAGGGGAGGGCTCCTGATCGTCTTTATCGGTCTCAGATCCGGAATCTGAACCGAGAGGACTGACAGACCCCGGAGTCTCCTCGCCGTCTTTCAGGGGTTTGGAGACTGGGGAGTTGATGAACGACTCGCTGTCGTTCTCTGAGCCAGAGCCTCCGTGTCGACCGTCTGGAGACGAGATGCCCGGTGCAGAGTCACTATCGGTGGAGACTGGTTTCCCCACAGTCTGCAGAGGGGTGACGGACAGCTGGCTCTTAGGAAATAGCTCATACTTCTGGACGCTTGAATCTGTGAAACAAACAATATAATCATAAGAAACATAAGGTATGCCTGTTGCACGTTGCTCTTTAGGACATGAAATACAAAAAATAGACGTATGTTATATCTGGTGGGCTGAATTAAATAAAACAACAGATCGACCAAATTAAGCAAAGATGGTGGCCATTAAATAGAAACGCAAAGTGCATAAAGAAATTACGTTAACACATGTTCATTTCAAATCAATCAAACCCCACAAACTGTCAAAAACCGCTGCATAGCTTTGGTTTAGGCTAGCCCTTATTGTAAAACGGATAGTTCCTCTGTTCTGATTGGTTGAGACACGTTGTAAAACACCCGATAAACGCACACTTGTGACCGCATAACAATTTAAATATTAATGCGCCAACCGAAAATCACTACTCATACCGCTACTTATGTGTCGCTTAGCAACCGAGTTGTGTAGCTACTGTTGAATAACTATATTGCTAGTCCGGAAAAAAAACATTTCTTAAATAATTATTAAAAATAAAAGACCTCTTGAGTATTTGTGTTCTTTATTACAATGACGTTGCCATCGTTTTATAAAAGCGGCAGAGTATGAAAGCAATGAGCAACTCGGGGCCATGATTTATGATGATTTTATAAGAGCTCAGAGGTTTTTTGTGCTCTAAAATAACTGTAAACCACTGCCTAGAGTTGCGTATTGCTTAGCAGGATGGCCTAATGTGCGGTTGCTCCACTCACCTGAGTTGCTCTCGCTATTGACAGAGCCAAACACCTCGTAGTTTTGACGCGGGGGGATGATGCCGTTGGCGGCAGCCAAGGCGAGTCCCTCTGCCGTCCCGTAGAGCAGCTGCAGCTCCCGGGCTTCGTTCTCTTCCTGCGCCTGCTGCCTCCTCAGCGCCACCTGGGCCGCCATGACCCGCTGCCTTTCGGCGATCAAGGTGCACTTGGCGCACATACAGTCCTTCCAGCGGCAGTAGCGCTTGTGGCCCTTCAGTGCGGAAACCACGCCGTGGTTCCTACAGCGGGCACACTTCGGAGTGCGCGGGTACTTTTCCGTGGCACGCAAGAGGAGCGGAGGGCCGCGTAGCAGACTGCTGGCCATGGACACCGGGATGGAGGCTGCTGCGGCCGCTGCGACCGCTGCCGCCCCGTGGTGAACTTGAGATGCCGAGGAGACTGTGGGAAGCTCCGGTCTCAGATCCATGCCCGCGTTCCTTACTGATACAGCCTAATTTAGCTATAAACTACAGGGAAAATCTATTGTTTTTTCGATGTGTAGACGATTTAGGCGCAACCTTGGCTAAACAATCTAATACTGAGCCGTTAACACCAGCTAAACAGTTCTCAACATCTCTGGGCAACAGGTGAAGTCAGCGATGTATATCTATTGAGCAAAAATATCACGAAAGAAACCTATAGTAAAATCTCTATCGAAACTGTCCAAGGAATCTTGCGGAATTATGATCTGACGAGGCGAAATTTGAAGATTTGAAGTGTTACAGTCGAATTAAAATCCAAGAGTGTCGGAGCGGAGAGCAGCACTCATTCCTCCCTGTTATCAAGTTAGACTCTCCAGGAGGAGCCGAGGTTGTTACTCGCAGCAGCCTGAGACACTAACTTCCTCCAGAGATTGACAGTGGATACAGATCCCTCTCTCCCCTCTCTATTGTTG
The DNA here is from genome assembly GCA_034670385.1 of Hoplostethus mediterraneus. Lineage (NCBI taxonomy): Eukaryota > Metazoa > Chordata > Actinopteri > Trachichthyiformes > Trachichthyidae > Hoplostethus > Hoplostethus mediterraneus. The sequence goes on from JAXDDW010000008.1 coordinate 8,958,651, forward strand.
CTCCTACGTTTTCATTAGACAAATTTGACAACAATGTGGCGTCTGTCATTGGCCAAAGGGGGAAGGAGCAATCTGATTGGCTTGCCTGTTTTTTCAACTGTGTCCACCTGAGTTCTTTTTCAAATATCAAGTGTGTTTAGGATCTGAAGGGGATCCCGGAAAGCTCAAATCGATGCCCTATATTTCCCAAAAAGAGATTTATAGATTTAAAAGAATATGTTCCTCCTCTTACATAGAGTAGTAACAGACCTACGTTTATCGTTTGCCTGTACGCTGTAGATTGGCAAATAGGACTTTCAAAATATTAAATAGTAGGCCTAAGAATGAGGAAAACCTTTCATCCCTTAAAAAACACCAACATATTCTATATCAGTTGAAGACATCATTGTTAGCATATATCAACACAAGCTTTGCATCTAGATGTATTTGTACCAATGCAATATGTAGGCTATACTGTGAATTTTCCCTGTCAAAAATTAAAGATGTCGTTGGCGTCACTGTTCATCCCATCAACCTGGAGGGTAAGTATCATTATCTTATTGATTCAACTGGTAAAATTTGCTTCCTCAGAAAGAGTATGTTTGTCTATTTATCGATGGTTTTGAATGGTTAACTTGTTAGCCTATAGAAATGCATTCCTCAGTTATGGTGTCTAGACTAATCCAATCAAGATTGAATTAATGCAGTTTATACATGTGGAAATGTATTTTCTAGTCCAATGTAGGGGAAATCCCCCTACAGTTATACAATTTAATCACGCTTGTCTTATCTATACTGTAGATTGTCTAAATTGTGACACTCAATTTTCGGTAAATGAAGTCAGTTAGTATTCCTATTTACTTTTCATTATTTCACATCTCAAGATGCTGTCAGCAGGTTTGTAGTTTCAATTAGTGGGAGAAAACTTTTTTCGCCCTCTTTCATTTTTAATTCAGTTAATTCAATATTTGTGTGTAATGTGAATTGTAATCTGAATAGACTCAACTCAAAATACAACATGTTATGTTTAACAACCTCTACGGACCTGACAGATTTTGCTGTTCTGTTTGATATATTTTCAAGAATTTGTTTTATTATAATTGTTGTTGTTTTTCATCCACGTTTCTTCACGCAAATTGAAGACCCGCGGGCGCCTCAAAACGAAAAATACAATTTGGCTAAATGTGCTTCATTTTAGTTTGTTGATTATTAATTTAGGAATAGTTTTAAAAATGAAACAAATATGACAACATTTTAATCATTTTATATTTTTAACTATCACTGATTTCCAAGCAAATTCTTGGCATTAATATGTGTTGTGGGTGACTATATTGTTTATTGTTATCATTGTACTATCATGGTTATTTATTCTCAGCAAATTAAACATTTCCTCGATTTGCCTGGTAAAAGGATTATACATTTTGGTCGAGGCGATAATAGTCTCATTGCATATGATGTTATATTTATAATAATAAATTTAAGCATGTGAAAAATCAATAAGATGCATATGTTTGTAGCCCTATTAAAATGGAAGTTGCCTCAAGTCGCTGACAGTTTAACACTAGTGAAATAACAATATTAAATTTAATATGAAGTAGCAACAATTCATAATTTTAGAAAGGAGTTAGTAGCCTGTGGGACGGAGTTTCTGTCTGGGCTCCGGGATCTCAACTTCATTTTACATTTATTGATTAATTCCTACCTTCTCTAACATAAGAAAACATGATTTAATTGGTATTGTAACCAGCATAACTAACAGCGTATTATTTTGATAATTATAGTCAGAGAAAAGCTGAGACATTATAAATCGATTGTATTATTTTATCCATCATCCTAAAGCCTATATTTGCGTAGTTCACAGATAGCCTACTGGCCTGGATGAATAAAACGAGCCTTGGTTTGTAGGCCTCCCTTTGCCCACTATTAACAGAATAATGATAACACTGTAATTGATTCCAGAGATTTAAGAAGTCCACGTTGCACAAAGCTGCTAAAGGGTAAAATGTGCAAACCACCTGCTTCCTCACCTGCTTCACTGACCAGACAATATATGCAGCTCTTTAAATTGAGATTAAAAACTTCTAGATTTTTTTTTTATCAACGACTTGGAGGATCCCTTGGAGGATGATAACACCAATCTTAGTGAGCAACAACCCCAGGCAACAAAAAAGCTGCTGAAGAAAGAAATCGTTGCTCAGTTGCACCAGTGAGTCGTGCAGCCCTGCCTCTCTCCCCTCCCAGGCTCATTGTTTACTTTCTGAATCACTGTAAGCAAATGCCATCTGTTTCCCTCGCCGCTGTCATCTGCACCTTAATTACCTAGCCAACAGGCTAATAGAGACGATATTAAAACTACATCTTTTTGACATTCAAAGTAATTATCTGCATGGGCGACGATCTCACTCGAATGAAAATCCCCTGTCGTGGTAAAGTGATAGCAGGGAACTGCAGAGGAGACCCGACACTTCTGAGGAAGATTACTTTCACCTCAGTTAAGGACGAAATGATGAATGGTTTAAATATAAAATCTGGTAGCCTGTAGTCCTCATCAGCCTGGAGTAGACACGGGGTTGGACAGACTCTCTCTTTCTACATACACACATTTTCATTCAGGCCTGGTCCAAGACAAAAGAGAGACGGAAGTGACAATTTTAGATTCAAGACAACTTAAAGAAATGCAGTTTTTCTATCTGCCTCTTTCATTTCACAGCATATTTGCCAGTGTTGACAGGGGTGGATTTTTCAGTGACAAATATTTGGACTTGAAAAGTGTTGATTGCAGTGTTTTTTTCCCACTAATAGAGCTGATGTGGCTCCGGGGCGGCTGTTCGACTATCAGAAGTGTTAAATTAACTCTGATGGGTGGAGAGTTAACTAAGCAAGGGCATAGTGATGATTTACACTGAGTTAAATTAACACGGACTATTTATTATGCTTAAGATATAGTCTAAACTTTTAGGTCAGGTGTAGGCCTATCGTTTGGGTTTATTCGTCAGTTTATGAGGTCCTATCGAAAAGAAGATTTTAAAAAAAACACGTAAATATAGGATTAAAAGTTTACTATTATTCTCCCTGTCCCAATTAAAAATGCCCGCCTCGCAATTAGAAGTGACTGTGCTCACTTTAAAAATCCACTATTCTTTAACCACTTCATTAGGCCTATGCATCAAAAAACCTATGCTATGCTTTCATTTCTTTCAGGAAGGCTACAGACGAGTGGGTTTTTACACCCTTTTAAGATCCCAACAAAGGCCATGCTTGACCCAACATATGTAGCAGCATGTTTCCGCTGCCCTGCACCCTGGTGCGGCTTTCTAGCGGCCTCTCCCACTGCCGCTGCCCCGCCTGCAGCTCTGCTGGGCCCGGATCCCCTCCCGGGGTCTCCCGCTGCAGCGGCCGGGCTGTTAAACAGAGGCAGAGGTTAGAGTAGCAGTTATACAAGGAAAAAGAAACGCACGGGGTTTTCAGAGAAGTATTTACACGCTTGACGTGCTCACCAAGTAGGCCTAGGCTTAGACATGAGGCTGTTAACCTGCAGTTCACACCAGCCCCATTGCGATGGGGAAGTGGATGAGGCTAATGCATTCCTTTAAAGACAGAGTCAGGGATGTGGTGGAGGGTAAAGCCACCTAAACCCACTTTACACTCGTTTATTGTTTGATAGAGTTTATTCCCAACCTTTTAGGCTGATGCAAATCTTTATAACATGTACATTTATTGTATACGCAAAAATAATGCAAAGACTAATGCAGGCTAAGCTATATGAAGATAGTGTCTTTTAAGAAGAAAAATCATGAATTGATTATTTTCTGAAAATATAATTGATTTTTGTTTATAGGCCTATTGGTGGATGTTTGCCATATGATGCTCCTGACTGCAGGTCGTCGTTTACCCACCTTTTTATTTTGCGATACATCACTGGACAGAGTACATACAAGGTCTGAAATTTGCTTTAGTGCTCATAATCTTTGAAATATTTTCAAATTTTGAGCGCATAGTTCTACTGAGTTATTGGGCACATGCACATGAAATAAGTGACTGGGGTTTATTACGGCCTGCAGCCCATAAATAGCCTTGAAGCACTGCATCAGCAAAGTGCCTGTATACATTTCACCAGGAACAAGGCTGAGGCGGTCGAGTGTTGCTCCTCGACAAACACTTGAGCTCAAGAGGACAGAGAGAGGCCCCCTCACCTTCACTCTGCTGTCGTTTCTAAATGGGGGATAACGCTGCCATGGCATATGAATATTTCAAAGATTTAAAAGGTCCCTCTCTGCCAAAGCAGTTGGCCAGCTCTCTCTCTCTCACACACACACTTTAAACCCGTTTCTTATGCCCCCAAGGTAGGTTGGCAGAGATTATCTTTGTTTTACTGAATGGGCTACAAGTATTCATCAACACTAGATTACTGGGCTCTCTCACTCTGCCTTCTGCTACTCAAGGCCTATACTGGTCTATAATGATAACTCCAACATGCTTGTTTGTAACTTGCACAATGCTTACTTGTATTGTCCCTGACAAATTAAAAATAAATAAAAATAAACAATATCTAATCTAAGCAAAAATCGTCTGGAGGCCTAGTCAGTTATAGGCTAATAAATGTGTGTGTGTGTGTGTTGAGTGAGAAAGAGAGAGAGAGAGAAAGAAAGGAATAGAGGGAGGAGAAAAAGAGAGACCTACACACCAGCCAATTAAAATGCGCTCTCCCCTGCTCTGTCCCTCCACATCTGCCTCTTTTTTTCCTCTTTTTTTTTTTTTACAAACGAATGGCGCAGAAAAGAAGGAAGCCCATGAATAGGCACTCATTGAGATCACAGATGGAGTATGGGTTTTTTTGCTAGAAATTTGAGAAACACCATTGTCCCCAATCAAAACTCAATGTGTTCGCCTACAATGGTGCCGGCTTTGAGCTCCGCCGCTTCAATTGGCCTTGTTTTTGAAACTTGAAGTGTTCAGCACAAAGAGTTGGCCCTCCTAGATGTCACTACCGCCTCAGTTTAGTGTGTGTGTGTGCGGAAAAAAAACACAATTAATATGAAGCTATAATTACTCCCCTTCACGCCACTGCGCCCATTCAGGTCCCCACCGGCCCATTTATTGCTTTATCCCGTGCTGCTGATAATCCGAATACCACAGGTTTTTATAGGATCTTTCTATAGCTTTTTTTTTTTTCAAAGGCAGATCTAGAGGTGCAAGTGAGACACATATAAATAAATGAAGCCAGAAGCCAGAAGAGGTTTACCGGGATTTTAGAACAGCTAACGGAGTAGCCTAACACTTTAAATTAAAAAAAAAATGTTCAAGAACTCTTTAAATGTTTTTAAATTGTAGTAGTTAAATGTTATTTTTCCGCCAACGTATATATAGTTCCACAGTATAGCTAACAATGTGGTTGCCAAGCAACACATTAGTACTGGCACGGTGATGATGATTTCCGGGTAGCGCATTAATATTTAGTTAAACTATTATGTGGTCACAGCTGCGCGTTTATCGTTTATCAGCCAATCAGAAGCGAAAACCAGATCTATCCGTTCTATAAAGTAGTTCTGAATTACGCACAAGACTTGGTTGATTTTCCTGAATGAACCACTAATTGCCGTCTTAGTTCGTGTAGATAGTATATTTCAATCTAGATTAATAATTCGTTGTAGTTTCTAATTCAAGCGAAACAGAAAAACAGAATTAGAAAAGTATAACTGTGAATCAATATTAACTGACTGTCCTGGTTGATGATCTTTACTTTTAAACAGTGCAATTCGTTTTTGGAAGCATTTTCTTATATAATGGATGAAGTCACTTCGACCTATAGGCAACTTATTTCATCATCAGCCAACTGTTTACATCTTTAAATAGTTAAAATAGTATTATTCGTTCACAATAAACACAATTCCTGAATAAGCGTGATTGCTGGAATCTTATTATAAAACGGGGCGTCTAAACTATTTTGGGCAATAAGCTATCTCAGCGAGGAATGGTCTATAACATTACGATATTTTACGACAATGATATTTCACAACTGTCCAATAAAAAATATAAGTGTATATACACAGTCGTCATTATCTCCATGGGTCACTTTCAGAGGAAGAAACCACCAAGAACAGCTGCTCTTCTCTTCCCCTGAAATAAATAGACATAAAATGCATGTGCCCAATACTCAGTATATGTAGCCTTGATACGTTTATATACATTTTTACATTTATATTGTAGGCATGAGCAGATGGAGGGGTTTGCTATGGGCATTAAACCTGTGACCTTTCTGTTATGAGATGGTCTCCTAAACCACTAGGATTTAGGCCACCGATATATACAATTTATTATAGCATAGCTTTACTTATTATATTATTATATTTTGTGTTGTCTCAGTATGTACACACTAAATTCAAACTCGTAATTTTCTCCATTGACTTTGGCTAAGGTCTCTCTTGAAAATGTGATATTCTAGGCTCTCTAAATGAGTACAGCCAAATAAACTACAAATGCTTAAATAAACATGTCTTTGCTTTTTGAATGCACAGCACTTTAATTATTTTCTTGGCTTCACCTTAGAGCATTTACTTATTTGTCTGTTCAATTTCACAAAAAGGACAAATTAACCAATTGAATCCATCACTCATGACACAAAGGTTGTGGCCAAGGCCTCAAGGTAAAAGGAATTTGATTCTGCATCACTCCCAAAATGATTTGGAAAAACTGGTGCAGTGCCTTGAAATTATTTAGCTGGCTGACAACGATACACCCAGAAAACCTATAGAGTTTAGGCCTGTACAGGGCAGGGATTTCTGTTACCAACATCATTAGGATCATTATCATTAAAAATCAAACCTGTTGTCTACTGCTCCACAAACAAACTAAGGTAGCACTACAGTATTATCTATAAGCCTACTTCTTATGTGAACTCAGACAGAGAGAGAGAGAGAGAGAGAGAGAGAGAGAAAGAGCGAGAGAGTGCGAGAGAGGGAGAGAGAGCGAGAGAGGGAGAGAGAGCGAGAGAGATGACCCTCCTTTTGTGCCCACCCAACAGTTTAAGCTGCATAGATTCTGTTTCTTTGGGCTCCGTCATTGACTGCCAGGCCACCGTCTCTGAGAAAGTAAACTTTGAGTGACCCTCCAGGTTAGGCCAGTCTGGGATACAACCAGAGATCCAGTGATTCAGAGAGCCGCCATGCTATGGGATCTGAGTCAGTCCCTCAGCACAGGCCCACTTCAAAAGGAGGGAGGAGAGATCACTTGTGTCAGGAATTTTGTTCCCTTGCCAGGGGGCTACATTCTTGACCCCGGCGGAGCTGGTTAAACATCATGGACGCTTTCCTCTTTTGTCATCAGAGAATCAAGACAGCAACCTGATGTTGCCACCTCTGAATCTGTCAGGGGACCCGCAGAATAAGCTCATTACCACACAGACACATTCTCGTCTCCCTATGTCAGATTTAAGGGTGCTACTGGGAGGGAGTCATACAGGGCACACACTGATTGAGACATCCAGCCATTCGACCAGCAGCCTATGTCAAGGAACAGCTGATGGTGATATTATCGGCCTAACAGAACATCCTGCAGTTGTAGGAATGAGTCCACACACTGATGCCTTTTCAATTCAAAAAGTCAAAACTGACTTTTTTTTCCCCCCACAAGAAATTCAAAACAAACAAAAAGTACAGCAAGGGACGCTTCATTGTTTGTGAACTTTGTGATAAACCCTTTAAGGTGATATCAATCAACACACAGCAATATGTCGGCTCAGTTGAATCTAAAAAATATTCAAAACTATCCAAACACTAGTTAGTGTGTGATGTTAAATCATAAACATTGAATACTGTAGTTCATTATTTTATTCTAAATTCAATCTTGGAATCAATCTTCTAATAGTTAAAGAAAAAAGTACTTATAATTGTGGCTTCTTGTGGCCAGAACTTGCCTGATCAGTTGACAAGACATGCTGTTACACAACTGAACGCTCTGCTTCACACAGTTAACACCTGGTGACATTTTCCCATTCGGGACTGAAACAAAACAACAAATGACAAGTTTGGTCAGGTAGGAGAGAAATATCATTATATCCGATAGGCATTTCCGACCGCATCACCGTCATCAGTTGCAGCAGTACAAAGGAACATGCCTGTGCGTATTAGTCAAAAGGCTGCATGATAGAAACTGTAATCTCACACTTGAGAGGAGCTGCACTATGTACAGTTCCCTGAGGAAGACACACACTGACAGACAAGCAATGATGCACCTGTCTCTTGCTTAAATGCACTCAGCGTCATGCTCAATGAGTTCCTTACCTGGCTATGACCTCTCCCTTGGCCCCGAGCTGCAGCCTCTCCCTGCACTCCCGACACATTCCTCTACAGCGCTGGGGGACCCCTCCAGAGAAAAGCTACATCTAACTAATATGCACTGTGTGTACAAAATATTAGGGCCACCTTCCTGTTGAGTTGCACCCCATTCTGCACAATCTATATCCATGATTGTCAAGAGGACTAAAACCCCTCTTTAACGTCTCCTCACTTTCTGACTGACTGAAGTGGATTTAATAGGTGAAATCAATAAGGAATCTCAGCTTTCACCTGATTCACCTGGTCAGCCTGTTTAATGGAGAGAGCAGGTCGCCATTAGACAATATATACTACTGAGGAAGAGTTTCATATACCAAATGTTTTCACCACCTCTTTAAAGAAATTTTTTTTGGAAAGGAGTGAAATATTTCACCATGACAAATATCACTTGGTGAAAAGAGGAATTTGAGATAAAATATTAATGATACATTTGTCACAGATCTGGGACTGATTAAGATGCATAATCTTTGAAACTTTGCAGGCATGTCTTGTTTCAAAACAACTATTAAGCATTATTAGCTAAATTAATGTTTTTGATAAACCGTCTTCTTTGGGACAACACACATTTGTGTGACGTTTCAACACAAGATATGTTAAAACAACATATTTTGCTAAAATGTAATGTCATTAACTAATGTGTTGAAAAATATCAAATGATACACAGATGTATTAAAAATGAGGCATCCTCTCTAGACTGTAAGAGGATTTGTCCTGCAGCATTTCTGTCTCTCTCCCTTAGTGCCTTCAGCAATACATCTTGTCTGGGGAAGTGCGACTGGCTGAGCACATCAAGTCGACTCACTCCTCGCGTGAGAAGCGAGGCAGCCACAGTAATGTTGATGAACACACACTCCATCAGCCTCTAGGATGGAGAAATTCTTCTCTTTGCATTTGGAAAGGTCACGCTGTATACCACAGGCAATCCCACAGGCAATTCCACAGTTTTGTACATAACACAAATACGATATAACTTGTATTACTAGACTACCATATCTGAGAGGACTGTGAGTTACCTTATATGATCATTTGAGACCCCTATTTTCCAACAGTAAACTCCACTGGATTTGATGAATATTCACAGTGAGATTCATGAGATAACTGTCTGTTTCACAAAGACGAATTAACTCAAAGCCTAGAGAATTCCCATTTGAAACCAACTCAAAACAGCTTTTACAGACATGTCTTAAAATAGTCCTACACTCAACTCTAGAGTCTAGATTAATCTAATCCAGTTCATAAAGAAGATTAGAACTACTCTGGGACTAAATGAGGGCTTAAATTATTCCCCTGGAGAGACAGACTTAAGTTTTGCAGTTAGTTGAGTAAAGTGTGGAAAACAGGCTCTGGCAGTCCATTCATCTCTCTTGACATGAGGTGGATTTTCACAATGATTTTTGTACATTGAATAATTCACTTCACTGGATTCACTGGACCATGTTTATTATGTTACGTTTCAAGTTTTTTTTATTCACACATCACAGCCGTACTCTGTGCTGCATCACCTCATCCTTCCTCAGATTGTGAAACGTGTGAAAACGACACATTTAGTGGATCTCATCGAACCCCTGGCCTGGTCTATTCTGGTCCTGCCTCATTAGACGTGTCTCCTTGTAATCGGGGCCCCTGTGATCTGCCTACCTGCCTGCTTATTGGTGGGAGGGGTGTTCTTCCAGATCAGGTCTCTGGCGCTGGCTCCACTGGGGTTCTCAAACTTTGCCTTTTGCTGACGGAGGAGCCTTGCTGCAGATGGAGGGCTAAGCCTGTGTGATCTCTCATCGCCCAAGGCAGGAAATTATCCGCGGTGTGGCTGATATTACCAGGTGGTGTCTGGGTGGGAATATTAAAACACTGGTTCAGAGAAATATGCAAAAGTGTGCAAGTAAGGAGTTTGTCATGGAGTTTGTCAGGAGTAGTGATGATGCACGCCAAAACTTTAAAATCTGTAAAACCTGAGATTGAGGTTGAATTTTCAACCTCAAGCGGGATTGGCCCTATGCTCAGGTTAACTTGATGCTCATCAGTGTGAGTGATGTGTGTAGCTCTATTAAATCAACCCACTGGCCCAACCTTAATAGGTCACATCATCACAATATGAACTCTCTCTGTACCAGATGTGATGAACTCCAGCAGCCGGTGTCACAGAACTGCCTTTGTACCCGAACTTCAGCTCTTTTGATTTAAGCTTGCTTACTGGTGTCTCGGGTGTTTAAAGCAAATAACTGTCACGGTTTAGAGTGAGAGATGAAGTCGGATGCCAAGTTTTCACAGCAATCGAAGAAACCTCAGATTTGATAAGATTGGGATCTCCACCTCTTTTAGGTTTTATAAAAGGAAAACCCTTTCTGAAACCCTTGCTGACGTACATGCCGTGTTCTGCAAACATGAAAACCTCAAAGGAAACCCCATAACCCCCTCTCTCCAATAACAGCTTCATGAATAAACCCGACCGTACCAGAGAACGCCATAATATTTAATGTCAATCAAAACCATCTTGTATTTAGTCTGGGCCCCCAATAAAAACAATATTTTTATGCCCTTCATAACTTCATGCTGAACCTATACAAACCAAAGAAAAACAATTTACATGCTTAAGGCCATCTGATTACGGGAAAGTGTGTGTGTGTGTGTGTGTGTGTGTGTGTGCCAAGATGCGTTTCAACAGACTGCTGGCCGAGACAGATCCATGTTCATATATATTTTATATAATGTATATCAAACTAAAACTAATACAGCATCAAACTTAAAAAGGATCAAGAAAAAAAAAGAGAAAAAAAAAGAGAAAAAAAAAAAAAAAAGAAACAACTGAGCAATTGGTTGGCTTGTGGAACAGCGGATGTTAAAACCAGGGGAAGCAGAGAGAGGGACACCGCAGATCCTGGGGGTGTCCAGTCCCTCTGGCTGATAGCGGATGGAGGGGTACAGGGGTAGGAGCGGCTGGGCGGGGCAGGTTGGGCAGGTGGGATGGGGGGGGGGGGTGGGTCACTGTTGGCTGCGTGGGGTGGAAGGTGGAGCTGTGGGGGGAGGGAGGGTAAATACAGGTGGAGATGAGATAGTCCAGCCTTCTCCGGGTAACGTCTCTGCTTGCTGCTGTTTATTTATTTATTTTTGTAGCATTTCTTTATTCAAACACAAAAACCATGTTCTAAAAAAGCAGCCTTGGTGCGTTGAACGTGGAAAGGGGGAACAAGTCCGTTTTTTGTTTTTTTTCTCGTGACAATGTTTTGTCTAGAGTCTCTTAATTCTTTTATCATACTGTGTCGTGTTTGTGTGGTGACAGAAAACCATGACACAGCAGTCGGTTAGGTGAAGGGGGTGAGTGAGAGAGGGAGAGAGAGAGAGAGAGAGAGAGAGAGAGAGAGAGAGAGAGGAAGAGAGGGAGGGAGGGAGAGGAAAAACAAGTGTTTGGCTGTGTGCTTGTGATACTGTCTTTGCTCCTCTGTGCATTACGTGTACACTAGGCATTCATGTACCACGACCAGGCCGAGAGCAGAGAAGCTTACTTACACATTTGTGTCTTTGTATGTGCATGCCGGTGTGTTTATGCATGTCTGAGAGGGCGGTCTTTGTGTGTGTGTGTGCATGTGTAGGTGTGTGTGTGTGTGTGTGTGTGTGTGTGTGTGTGTGTGTGTGTAGGCCCAGACTGGGGGGCCCATGCTCGGTGACTAGTGTGTGTCCAGCCAGTTTTTCAGTCAGTCCCCTCGGCCATCAGGGGGCAAGTCCTACTCTTTAGCCTCCAGGAAGAGTGTCTCCTGTGGAAACAACTTGGCATCCAATAGAGTGGACCCTGGCTCCAACTGGGTGATCTGGGGGGAGAAAAGGGAGGGGAGGGGGGGGGGGGGGTAGAGGGAGAACATTAGACCATCACCAAACAGATGGCTTAATACATTACATTCAGTCGTTCAGTACCGGGTGAAATCCCTTGGTGAATGTCTTGCCGTATATGCCCTGCCATCCAGTCTGGAGGAGAGTGTGTTAGCGCTGACTTCCTTGTGTGCGTGTGTGTGTGTGCGTGTGTGTGTGTGCGTGTGTGTGTGTGTGTGAGTGCGTATGCTGTGTATTATTCCAACATCATGTTTAAAAGGCCAGACAGGGAGGCAGTAATCCGAGCGGCCAGAGCTTCGTTTCCCTAAGAGGTCCGTCTGGTTTGTTTTCTTAAAAAGGCCCCAATCCAGAACAAACCACAGAAGGTAACAGGACAGGCCCGTCTCAGTGGGAGAGAGAGTGTGTGTGTTCCTAAAAGCTCTTTCGTATGAGTGTGTGTGTGTGTGTGTGAGAGAGAGAGAGAGAGAGAGAGAGAGAGAGAGGGATTGGGAGGGGAACAGTCATTTTTTTCACTTGTTAATAATGACTAACTTGGCTATTACAAAAGGTCCAACAGTAACACAGCATGTCTGTGTCAATACTCGCGACAACAGTCATTCTCTAAATGAAGCGCGGCAATAATGCGATACCACCCACAACGGAGCTGATCAAGTTAGCCGTGTTGAAGTGAAGGGGGTCTAACCTGTGCTGTTGAAAATGGGATGGACTGACTGACTGACTCACACACACCCACACACATACTCCGACACCCACCCACCCAGTGGGCCTCCTAGCTTATGTGAGCTAATTGCTGGAGGGGTCATGTTACATAGGGCCGGTCTAACACCTGGGCTGAATGGGCCGTGTGACAGTGAGGCGGTGTGACACTGAGATGTGTCCAGGGCTTATCTGGTGCCTGTGGTGTCAGCCCCTTTGATTAGGGCTCCTATTCTAACCCCTTGGTAACATAATTAACTAGCTCGCAGTACCTGCTCTAGAAGGTCAAAGGGCAAGCTGAACATGGTAAAGGTCAACCTCACAACAGACAGAGTGATAGGTCTTTCAGTCCTTCTATTGTAGGGAACGAAACATGAACTCTGACCATGAGCCGAGCCAGAACTTCACCTAGTTTCAGAGTCTCTAGACTATGCAGATTGTCTCTGTCACTGTAAGAGAATCTGGAACAACAGTTTAAAAGATACTATAGTAAAAACCTCCCCTGTGCATAATACCCAATAAACGAACAGATCTAGAATATGAAAACAAAGATTTACGGATATAAGCTGTGTCTGTTATAGGTATCTTAAACATTACCTACAAAAATCTGTGCAACTAAAATGCTATTGCAGGCTTCAAAGTGTTAGATGAAGAAGGGCAAGTAGAGGAGAAGGTTAGGAGGACATATCAGCAACAGGCAACCTATCCAATTCCCAAGGGTGGTTGGAAATGTCACACCAGCAGCAGTGTCTTTGACTCCCTCTCTTTCATCTCCTTGTCCTCATTTCAACGTGTCATTTAGACTCTTGACTTCTCAGCGGGGTCCTGGGGAGCCCGGTGCTGGCAGGGAGGGGCTGTCACATCAACCTAACGCACCTCACCTAGTTAACCGCTCATAGCACTGCGGGTGGGGGCCCGAGATGGCACGATGAGAAATAAAATGCTGTGTGTCTTTGTGCGTCTGTGCGTGTATGCTGCAAACAGATTCCATCCCACCGGTGGGGAGAACGACCAACACGGCTGCTTAGTTCCTTTTCCCACCTCAGGAGTGGCGCTTCACAAATGGCTGCCATGATAATGAACCCGACAGGCTGTTGTGACACCACAGCATCAGGTATGAGTAAATGAGGCTTTGGGGTGGAGCAGGTGTGTATGTGTGTGTGTGTGTGTGTGTGTGTGTATGAGTGTGTGCGGACTAAGCAAGAGTGCATGAGGATGTGTTTGTGATCGGAGTGAATTCGGGAGAGAGTTTGTGTTTGTAGCACACGAATGTGCATTAGGGAGAGAAAACGGGGGGGAGAGCAGCATCTGACTCTAAAAAAGAAAGTAGGGAAACAAGATGCCACACTGACACAGGAGACGGGAGCCATCGGTGATTGTTTACATTGTTATCCAATTAACAGACCATAAGCATGGAGGCATCTGTCAACAAACAAAGCTGTTGTTTTTCGTCTGCTCTGCCTAAGCCATATTCTCTCCTCCTGTGCCTACACACAGCCATGCATGCATGCATACATACACACATAAGACAGACACAGTCTAGCTCTCTGGTTTGCAGTTTGTTCTCAACCTTGAGTCAATATAGTTTCAATCAACCATTTTGGATTAAATCCATCAGTTACTTGTTGAATTATGGAATTGTCTGACTAATTAAAGAAAGTGAATTAATTTCAAAAGATTTCCAATTGACTAAATAGCCTTTACACAATAAGATTTTCAATTTGTACATTAAAAATAGATCATAAAGTGATGGAATGAAAACTGAATTTAACTGTGTGCCTGACTTTGCTAATACAAAGTAATGAAATCACAAAGCATAATACAGTGACAAAGAACTCAACACCAGTAAGTCTAATTTTAAAACCTGGAACCACACACACGGCATTTGCCAACAATCTTTGATTTTGTATTGTTTTTTTTCTTAGAACAATTTGTATGAAAATGTATTTGGATGTATCATAAACCATCTGCCATCACATTTCATCATAAAATAATCATTTCTAATAACAAGCCTGTGTAAATGTCATTATCAGATTTCATCATGCTTAACGTCACGTACTCTGCACTTTAGGCGAAGTTTAAAATAAATATCAGAATTATAAATCACTTCATCCAAATGAATAAAACACATTGAAAACAGGGGAGGCGGCGCTGAGCAAAGAAAGAAAGAAAGGGAAAATAAACACCGGCCCTCAAGATGTCCGTTTCCAACATAATCAAACGCGCAGCTGAAATAACGCATTTTTAATGAAGCCATTACAAGCCCTACTATGTTAATTAAAACCAAATAACTTGTCCGTTTTAAACTAGTGTTGTCAAGTGTTTATTTGGCCAATTACAAAAGCAGTGGGAGATCATTATCTGGTGCCAGGAGCGATGACAACACGTAGCGCAGGGGCGTGAACAGAAAAGAAAAGACCAGAATACGGCACTTCAAAGAGAGGACTGCACTGCACAGACTGAACAGAAAGCGGGGGTGGAGGGGTACAGGGGAAAAATAGCGAATGGAGAAGAAGAGAAAGGGAGAGAGTGAGTGGAGTGCGAGAAAAGAAGGGTGAATAAGTTGGGGGGGGGGGTAGAGAAAAGGATAGAGGGAGTCAGGGGCAATGGAGAGGGAGAAGGCACATGGAGGAGGGGAGGCTACAAAGCGAAAGAGAGGGAGAATTTTGAGATAGAGGACTGCATGACCAGGAGAGAGGGAGGAAGAGAAGGAAAAAGGAGGGAAAAGGGAGAGGGAGAGAGGGAAAGTTGGAGGGAGAGAGAGAAAGAGAGAGAGGGCTGGAGGCTGAGATCCCCAGGGAAAGTGATGAAGAGAACAGCTTTTAACATTAAGAGATCAGGGGGGAAATTGGTCTCTGTACGGGCCCTGGGATGAAGCCAAGACAGAGCACACACACACATACACACACACGCACACGCACACACACACACGCACGCACACTATCCATGTTGAAAGATCAAGTACCATACAGCTATATCAAGCTACTACATCTCGACTGCCACAGAGGAAGGTTCATGATACGTGGACAGGATATTATATTATGGACGGTCTTGAGGAAGCGACCGTGAATGAAACTACTTTAACAATAAACTGCAATAGTTCTTCCAGTGAGCACCGACTCTTGCAGATACCGGGTAAAAACTCTGCTATAACAGATGTAAAATCTATTTCAGTGCAACGCACAGCTTCTTCTGTGGCACCGTTTATTTTCTCTGCATCTTAAGTTTTGTCTAAGAATCGTTCGGGCCAATTCACATGCTCCATTAGATTGAGACAGAGCTGGGAGATAGATTAAGAGAAGGGGAAGCCAGGAAGAGAGTACAGTATCTGAGGACAATAACATGCTGGTTAGACGGTGTTTGGGTGTCGATGAGCTGCTGGGCGGAAAGAGCCGGATGGGTTATTATACCTGCAGTCTAAACATGCTCACCGCTGGCCTCTGAACAGGCGGTTTGACATCAGAAGTGTCAAAGACAAGGGAGGAAATTCTTGAATGAAAAGCTGAAACACTAATAGCCTCCCCCCTTCTCAAACTCACTGATAGTCATAGGAACTAAGGAAGGGTTAGCTGCCTGAGCACGGCTAAGCCTAGTACAAATGATGCCAGTGTAAGGCCTGCTGTAGTACTGAAGAGATAAGCCACTGATACCAAATGTTGAGGAAGAGACTGAATCCAAAATTGGAGACTAATAGACCCTTATTGGCTAAGCAACAGGAAGGTGGCACAAGCACGAGACAGAGATATCGGATTTGGCTCCATGCTTCCGTCTGACGAAGGTGTCAAAAAGTTCATTTTAAGATGGGAATTAATAAACTGTGTTACCAGACATGTGTACACAAACATTTGTACATACGTTTATTGAGTCAAAACACAACTTCAGCCTGTCAAGCACGCATTGCTTTCAGCCAGTGACATTAGACCCAACTACACCTGAACATTTTTTTAATTGAAGCAAATAAAAGGAGTCATTTCTGCTGCTACATTTGGATGAATGTAATGGATATAAAGTTGGTGGAAGGAGAGGGAAAAAGCAAGTGAAAGAGTGACACTGCACAAAGCCACAGAAAACTAGAAACGGGAAAGAAGATTTCAACAGTTGTGGTGTATTACAAATGCAATAGTGGTCTATCCTCTATCCTCTGATCCTGGCAGAGCAACAGTGAGAGCGTCTGGATGGGATGGAGGCTCTCTATGCTCTCTCTCATTTAATTACAACACAGAGCTGCAGGATTAGACAGGGGCCTGTGTTCACAGCCTCATACTGGCACTACCCCTCATCTGCTTTCCTACTCTTTCCCCAAATCTCTTGCCTTTTTGTTTTCTGGAATTATCTCTCATCTTCTCCTTTTTAATATCTTCTCCACTTGTCTTCTTCTATCCTCTTCTCTCTCAGATTGTTTCTCTGATTATTTTCTTTTCTTTGTCTAGGCGTTTGTCTTCTCTGTTCTTTTTCCACTAGTTCTGCAGCTGTCACCATCCTCTTCTCTCCTCTCCACCCTCCTAATCCTTCCATCCTGTTTCTGCCGGAATTTCATCTGCGTTGCAGACACATCTTTATCTCTGTCTCAAACACATGTTTACTCTTGATTATAAAGAGACAACTGTGAATCCTTTAAGTGACAAAGTTGTGAGCGGGGCATGTGTTTGCTTGAAAATATTTGTGTATGTGTTGAAGTGTGTGATTGTGACGAAATGTGTGTGAGCTACGCGTTAATGTGTGTGTTAGTTTGAGGTGTTTGTGCCTCAGTGGTCCCTACAGACTACGATGGCACACTGCCTGGGCAAGCCTACACACACACACACACAGAGACACACACACACACACCTCTACCCAACTACCACCACCCGCCCCTCCACATGCACTCCTCTCCTGATTAATGGAAATCCCATTTTTGTTTCCAGCAGCATGGCTAATTAAGCTGGTAGTTAAAACAGTGCTCATTAGCTAGCTACCACAGAGCGCGGCGACCCAGCCCTGGGTTGTAGCTGGCTGCTGCCGGGCTACAGCAGAAGAGCCGTAGAGAATACTACTGTTAGTGCTGACAACTGTATCCTAACACAGACAGACAACTGTATTCACCATGGGCTGATACTAATTAATATTCACTGAATAATACATGCACGCAGGTGGATGGATTTACAGTTGGCTTGACACATCCAGTCACCGGCAGGAGTTAACACATACACCGACGTCCTAGTGCAGCAGGCACAGGCATAGAGAAAATAGAGAAAATAATAATAATAATAATAATAATAATAATCAAGAAACAAACAAAACAACAAAAGATCCTCTAGCTATTGTCCAGTTTCCCTCACAGCCGTGGCCTGAGGTTGAGAGCAACACACCCAGCAGACCTCAGGGTAGGATGGAGGAGCCAATTACAGCTGTGGATTTCTCCAGCAGAGATGCTAGCTATGACTAAGAGCGCTAAGAGCTGCTGCTACTGCTCTTCTGGGGTAAAGAAGAGGAAGAATTTGTAAAGAATTGGTGCTTGATGGACAGAAGACTGTTGTGAAGGAGTACACTAAACCGAGACAAGGTGAGGGGGATAATTCATCTCCCATCTTTGTGAAAATGTCTTTCCCTGCCCCGCTTTGTATTTAACAGCTGGTGTGTGTTAGTCTGGACAGCCTTTTCAATGGATGCATATTTATGTTAGAAGAAGTGGTTAACAGTTTGTGTGTGTGTGTGTGTGTGTGTGTGTGTGTGTGTGTGTGTGTGTAAGAGAGCAAGTATAGCACATACATTTCTACGGGGGAAGGTGGTGAGCAGCTTGAACTCGTCGAAGGGGTATCCCTTGGAGGCCACGAAGTCAAAGAGGACCTGGAGCTTACAGCTGCCCAGGAAACGCCTTTCCAGGAACTCGCCACTTGGTGTGCGGATACGCAGCTTGCTGATTGGCTCTCCTTGCTCCTCGGCGGGCTCTGGCGGTAGGGCCTGCTCCAATGACAAGCGGATGGCCTGAGAGCAGTGGGGCAAAGAGTTACATTGGGATTAATACACAAGTCAATACGCCAACCATATATTTCAAAACACATTTTGGGGACACCTTGTAATCAATGGAGACATGCCATGACATTAAAAGGTGGATTTCCTTCTTTGTAAAAGACAGACACAACAGAGAAAACTTTAATTCTGTTGTTGTGATCACAATGAAAGTGATAGTTAAAAAGTTGATTTTTTTCACACTTCGCAAAATGATGCATGCTCTTTTACTGCGTATTGTTGTTTATAATGCCCAGTAGTTCATTTTAGGAGAATATGAGAACAAAGACGTCTATTGAAAGAGCACTGCACAGAATAAACAATGTCTCTAGACATAGTTGTTACCCACAGCGCTGGATGAGAGAGAAAGACTAAGCAGGAGTGTTTTAGATCATAGGTGCACATGGACCATCCAGCTGATTAGTGTTGCTGCCATTTCTTTTTAGGTCTGTCAGCATCACAAAGTTGCTAAATGTTTCCATTTTACAGGCTGTTGAGATTGCCTAATATGTAAAAGTCAACTTGGTTAATATCAAGACAAGCGTGGATAATGAGATTTGGTACAATGATAATCTAAAAGTTCATGTTTGAATGAGAACCTATGAGCTTAAGTGCGTACCTGGCTATCGTGTTTTTCCAACATTAGTGATTACAAAGACGATGACACAGTGTGCAACAATGGATGACAGACGAGCCAAAAAGTTGTCACAAGTGATTACAGCATTGGATCGTCTTATTGTCTTGAGAAATGTGATTGAATTAGTTGCCCTGTGTCTCACCCTGTTCCCCAATGCCTGGTATTGCTCAAAAGGTTGCCAAGTAGCATATCAGGATGTTAAAAAATAGTATTCTCTGCTTCTGCTTCTCTCATATTCGCCAATCATCCTGTTAGGGAAATGTAGCCTGTTAAATATCTCAGTGTCTGTTACCTATAGCTTAAAGTCATTTCGTTTCAGAAGAAGACATCAGCCCCCTAATATCTTTTGCCAACTAAGTTCATCCACCCTTCAGACAACTCAGGTAATACTGTCTACATCACAATATAGTGAGGGTGGCTTTGCTGGTACAAAAGACTACCATCAACTGTCACCTTCAACGGCAAAGCTAATCAATTCTCCTGTGTCCCAAAGACCAGCCAGGCTTCAGCCTCTCCCTGGAGCCCTCTTCTCCTCTCTGCTCCTGCTCCTGCTCCTGCTCCTCCCCTCCTCCTCCTCCTCCTCCCCTCCCCCCCCCGGCTTGTTGTTCCTGTTGGGCCAGCCGGGAAGCATATGCTGTGACAACACGCCCCGGCTTTATTTACACACCATAATGCAATTATATTTCATAAGAGTGTACAACAGTAGCTCATTAGCAGCTTCTGGTGTTGGGTGGGCAGGGCAGGGCGCGTGCCGCTCCGCTATACCAGCTCCCTCCGGTATAAGAGCTGATGCTGACTGAGTTAAAGGGGCCCCTAGGGACAAACACACACACATAAACACACACAACACAGACAGGAGGACGCATGCGGTGGTGGACACACAACTGCAAGGAGACACTCAGTTAACCGCACACACTCAAACACACAGAAGCAAGGACACACGCGCACACACGCGCACACACGCGCACACACGCGCACACAAATGAGCCATAGCGTCCCTAAAGAAACCACAGGACACACGCCTGGTCGAGCTTGGGGCCCAGGCTGTTGCACACAAATAGTCAGAAGCATCCATCCATTTATCCACCTTTCCAGCTCGAACCACAGAAAGCAAACAGATGAGGGGGTGGGAAGGTGCACCTGACAGAGAGCCCCTGAAGGTGGTAAACAGTAATGCCCCCCCCCCCCCCCCCACACACACACACACACACACACCTCAATTCACCTACTCTTACTTTCATCTCCCTCTTCTTTGCACAAAGGCATAAAATCACAGAGAAAGCACTCCCCCTAGCATTGTCTCTCTGGTGGCTGCTGATGTTTTTATTGTGTCTGCAGTTTCTGTCCCACACCAGGTTACTGCCTCACAAGTCTCAGCTGAATATTGCTGAAAAAAATGAGTTAAAAAGTGAAACCAGCCTACATCCTCATAGGCTCTTCACTTTTTCAGCGTTCGTTGTGATTATTGGTCATATGTTGAGACTGTATGTCAACAGGTGATTTGGTGTTTGTACAAAAGGTGAAATTCAGTTCAGTTTTGACATTTTCTTTATTGTGTCTCCAGTCTGTTGCTATGACAACTGCATTTCCGAATAAATGAATTGTGTCACCGGGACAAACAAATTGACTGACTGACTGACTGACTGACTGTCTATGGACCCAGGCTCATTAGAACTATAATTACATATGACCGCAAATCTCTTCATGTCAGGATAGTTGGGCTGGACACACCTGAAGTTTAAGAAACCATGGTTAACATTGTCCAGGTCCAGCAGCTGTTGTTGGGTCTCATGTTTGTGAATATCTAGACTTTAGCACAACACTAGTCTGTTGGTGCAAGAGAAACCATGGAAACCATGGAGCTTGGTTAGTGATATAATTAGGAAGGACAGGGTTCATGGTGGCCTTTGTTGTTTAAAACACACAAGTGTGCACACACAGTTTGGTTAGTGGACTACAGTGATATAATTAAGAAGGCCCGGCCCGGGGGTCTTTTGTTGTCGTCTGTTTAACTTAAGTGACAAATCACCTGAGCGAGTCGGGTCACCCGATACCTCCCGGTGCCCTGAGGCTCCCTACTGCTGAGTAAACAACAACCAGCGAGGACTACACTGTATTACTATAGACTATATTACAACACTGGTGCCATCCTCACAGACAATTATTGTTTTCCTGTATGCGTGAGAGTGTGTCTGCATGTGTTGTGTGTTTGCCCCCTCTTCACATACAATAATTGTTTTCGAGTGAATATGTGTGTTTGCTTAGGCTGTGTGTGTGCGTGTGTGTGTGTGTGTGTGTGTGTGTGTGTGTGTGTGTGTGTGTGTGTGTATATGAATTGCCCAATTCTTTTGTTCACTTGGGTTTCAATATGAGGCTGTGTGCTGCACCAATACAATGCATTTAAATGGAACAATAACTTGTGTGTATGTAAGGTGACATTTACAGGGATGGGCCTCATTGTAATTAGGACTTTTCAGTATTGCAAAACGGCTGTATGCATGTTCACCTACAGCACTCATACAACACGTACAGCAAGTTTGCCAGTTTTTACCAATATCTAATTGACTCATTCTTCTTTAGTGACAGCATGACAGACAAAAACAACTGAGTAACCAACTGCTGGGCTCTGCAGTTCTACTCTTTAACTACCTTCTAAAATACATTCATGCTACTAACAAATATGAAAAACAACCACATGCAAAACTTGAGATTGAAAATTTGGATATTTTCACAGATCATGCTTCTACATTTGTTTCCTGTACTCCTAAATGTTTCTCTTTTGGAGAAGATGTGCCCCTTAGAAAAATATCACTGTACAGCCATGCACTGATAGAGGAAGACAAAATATTAGTTGGAGTCATTTGTAAAATGTGAGTCTGAGGTGGCAGGAAGTGGTTGTCCTCACCTCCTTCTCGTCCTCCTGCTCCTTCTTCATCTGTTGCAGGCGAACCTGCTCAGCTTCTTCTTTCTCCTGGGCTTCCCTCTGAAATAGAATAGAATAAAAATGTATTCAGTAGAATTTGCATCAAATGGGATCTGACAATAGAGTCAAAGTCAACATAACTAGTGGATTGTAATCCAGTTATTACCAACGCACATTAATTAAAACTCCCAAGATAAGAAAACTGGTGGGCTGTTGTATAAAATTAACTGGGATCAAAGCTCAGCTTATCCTTTTTTAACCAGAAAAGTACCTACTGTACATGTGTTGTGTACTGTACCCACAACCACATTAGACTACAGTCATGCAGGTAGATTAGTGTCCTAGTGTTTATCTTGAAAGTACCTTCTTGCGGTCAGCCTCTAGAGAGACACGGTAGGCCTCGTCCTGTTCTCTCTTCACCATCTCCCTGGCCTCACGCTCATCCTAGGTGGAGGAAGGGGGGGCATTAGTAGAGAGCATAATAAAGGGTACACAAGCACAAAACATCTGAGCTGAGGTGCTGGGGGTGAGAGCCAGAAAGAGCCGAATAAAAGAAAATGCAGAATGCCATCTGTGGTTATGCACAAACCAGGTATGAAAGAATAGCACAAGAGAGGAATTACTTTTGACCTGGCCGTCCTTTACCAGACCCTGGGCCTTTTATGTTCTCTCCCCTCACCGTCCTCTTTTCTTTCATTCACTCTCCATCTCTCTTCCTGTTTGTGCAGAGGGAAGGGGACAAGGCGGCCCTTCACTCTATACCTGCTGTGGCTACAACGTGTTTTTATAATAGACAGGGACTAAATAACTGTGTCCTTTGTGTTAGTATCACACAGCCATTTGTTTCCTATATTCTGAAGGCCCACACTGTGCAGCCAGGATGTGGCAAGGTAAGGCTATTGTGATGATCAGAAGGCTAATGTGGGAAAGGAAAGGACAGTGTGTCTTGTTGTATTGAATCTGAAGATGTAAAGGATACATTTGTGTTTTTGGTTTGTGTAATATATGACTATTGAAAGGAAACTGTAAAAGAGCTGGAGCTAAAACCTGCAGGACTTGAGGACTGGGTTGGAAACCACTGTCAGACAATTACAGCCCTTGTAGGCAGCAGCAGGCTACAGGCGCATTGGGATCTGTCGGCACCTGTGACTGACGTCAGGCTAGACTGATGAAACTTCACAAATTATCCGACTTGATGAGCAGCCAGGATAAGGATAAGGAAAAGGTAATTATAAAGAAAATATATTATCCATCATGGTTAAATACAAATGGAAGTGCTGTGGAGCCGATGTGTCCAATCTCCTTCCTGATGTGCACCAGAGAAAAATCGTATCAAGTGTGTTTGGGCCTTACTGTTAATCCACGTTATTGTAGACAACTATATATCATTTAAAACTACATTATATATTATGTATGACTTTTGTTCCAGCCTAGGGCTATATGAAGCTGCTCTTCACATAAAATGCATATAAAATGACCTGAAAATGGCCCTTGATGTTGACATAACAACCTGCAGTAAGTAGTCATTCACTTACTGACTACTGAGCTCAAACACAGACAACCATAGGAATGACTGGGGAGTCACTGAGGTTGGTTTTAGTCAGAATGTGGCTGTCCAGCTGCTCTGTTTCCAGACAGACACAAAAGACTGTCAAACCGGAATGTCTGACCTGGGTAGAGGTCTGTGTGGTCATGTCTGAGTCTGCTCTGGGAGAGGTGAGGTGGGGAAATGGAGAGAGACAGGACGGAGAAAGGAGATAGGAAGAGAAGTAAATTTACCAATGCTTGAGAACTCTGCTACACTGAAGATGAGATTAGTACAGCGTCAAGGTTGACTTCACCCCAGAGATGGGATGGGTTCTGTCAGCTAAAGGGTATACTGAAATTCCTGTGGTTATAAGTACTAATGATGAATAATCAACTAGTACATTACGATCCCATCCTCAGTTATACTCTCTGATGTGTCTGTCTGACATTATCACAAGCCATTTCCCTCTGCCTCTGACAGGCCTGCCCGGGCAATTATCACACATCACTCACCATTATGGAGACAGATTTCATATCCTTCCTCAAAAGCTACACTATAGCCTTATGGCATAGCAAAAAAGCCTCACCTCAAAACAAAAAAAACCAAGATGTTAAGCAATCTCACGTTTTCTGCTGCTTTCTAAACACAAAACACCCCAAATCTGAGCATGTTAGAAATTCATTAGAAAATAAAATATTTTATGTAGCGGTGTGAGAGGCTGGTCTGGAGGACTTAATGCTTTAACGTTCTCTCTACACAAGATAATACAAGATGTTGTGTTCATTAATTAATGCACTACTATATTTATATTTAGATATAGTATAAAATGTAATATGATTAATAATATCAACATAATAAAAATACATGTAAGGTAATAAACCAAATCTGTCTCCCAATGTGACCCTACAGTTCAGAACAGTTCCCACAACCTGAGCTGATGCACGCACATAGTCTGAATACCTTTGCTGCTTGGTGTCATTAATGAATTTTGAGGTGTGATGAGAGTGGCTAATCTAATGAGAAGCTGAGTGAATTAGTAATAATAGCAACAGCAGAGAGAATAGTTGTCACTCAAGAGTCACCAACATACCTGAGGAAGCCTAAGCCTCAGGCTGTGTGGGTGACAACACTCCTTCCTTAACCACAGTTCCCATGGCTGAGACACTATGGCCATAATCTCCAACCATCACATCAGCATTGCTAAGATAGTGAAACTGACTGAGTAACCAGCTTGCTGACTGTTTAACTGTAAAATTTCTAATATGATGTGACATAGAAGCTACAGTAGTTACACAAGAGGTAGAAAGACATTAGCGAGGCTGACAGAAAAGTGTGGGAACAGAGACATTAGGGAGAGGCTCTAAACACTGTACAGACCAAACTTTTGACATACAGTATATTTGATATGTGGGAAGTAGCGCTGGAGTCCTAGTAATGTCCACAAATCTAACTTGACTGTAAAACGGAAATGCAAAATGTGCTCACCGGAGTAGAAATATATATTTGGTTACTTTTGTAGCTGTCCAATCAATACAATCACCTCCAGACCTCGTGTTTGAAACAATTTAAATTTAAAATATAGAAAAAGACCCACAGCATGACATGATGCATATAATACTCAGCAGACTCCTACTGA
Organism: Hoplostethus mediterraneus; assembly: GCA_034670385.1. Classification (NCBI taxonomy): domain Eukaryota; kingdom Metazoa; phylum Chordata; class Actinopteri; order Trachichthyiformes; family Trachichthyidae; genus Hoplostethus; species Hoplostethus mediterraneus. Next base: position 8,984,193 of record JAXDDW010000008.1, read on the forward strand.
AAACCTGCTGGGAATATAGGACAAAGACATATAGACTGTCATTCTTTCTCTTGTTTGATGTCATTGAGTAAACATCTATTTGAAGGGAGAGCTAACTCTTTGACTGTGACAAAGACCAGAGTGGTTCAGGGGTCAGGTGAAAGTCTTTGACAGTGAGGGGACCTCCCTGTCATACTGTCCCAGATTCCTGTCTCTGACATGAAAGACTAGCATCACTGTTCCCCCACTTTCTTCTATGGAGTGTAGCCCTCAATGGTGTTTGTCCACTTTCTATTGGATTAAAAGAAGCAGTCGACAGACACAGAGCAGCACAGTGCTGCCTACACGCTGGGGTGAATGAGAGAGGAGTCTGTATCCTGTGCCTATTCAAAGACCAAAGACTGTAGTCGGCACAGTAAACTAGAACTAAATGGGAATGAGGTGAATTGCGCCGTACCCCTTCTCTACTCCCGACAATGGTATGTATTCTCTGCTTGCGATTCCAAATAGGCCATAGTCTAACAATGCTTCCTGATCTGTCCCAGCATGTTGCCATTTATCTCTTCAGCAGACCAGGGCATAACACGGACCAGCTCGACTGTCCTGATAATAGGCCTCCTTCCATACCTCATGTGAAGTAACAAATCATGTGGCTATGGATATAAATGGCCCACTTAAAGGTACAGCTAGAGTTGGTTTGAGTTGCAACTACTCTTCTTGCCACGCTTTACTTATTTAGCATTACAAGTTAGCTTTACTTAAATCTTCCAATTGTGATCATTTCAGTTTTAAAGGAGACAGGCCAGCAAAAATAGATGTTTAGATTCAATCCAAAAATAGGTGGTTTGGATGGGTGCCTGACTGTGCTCCAACCTCACCTCATCCTTGATGTCTTCTTGTTGCTGTGCTGTGAAGATCTCCATCGCTCCCATTAGCCTCATCATCAGCTCGTCCACTGTCGTGTTGCCTGATGAGGAATACATTTTTTTTTAAAGTAATCATAGCTTTTATCAATTTAAGAGTGGACAACATGAAAACCCACCATTCCAGGCTGACACAGTGGGGTAATTTGCGCTTTAAGCTTTAAATGTTTACATTGATAACAGACAATTACAGATAATTATAACTTAAATTGTGGATAACAACACTATTAACTCATTTCTAATTACCTTGAATAACATGTAAAACTTCATTGGATGTGCGTTTGCCCATGACTATGAGGAGCAGGGGGAACTGGTCTGTCTTGTATGTCCGTATAGTCTGTGCCACCACGCTGCCAAAGTGCCTTGTACACATGGTGAGTAGTCTGGAAGACAAAGGAATCAATCCAATTCAAATTTATTTTTTCATTCCATTTAAATCACTTGATTGTTGTTCTTGGCATTGAAGACATAGTTCAGAGCCTAGAGTTTAAAAAAATATAGAAACAGAATATACACAGGCCATCAGACAACAAGACACACACAGAACACATGCATGAACCCACACACGCACAAACACTTACACAGACTCTTTTATAAGAGATAGGGAAAAGGAGGTGTATGCTCCATCATTTCACATGCACAGCAGAAAAGAGAAATACACACAACTCGTGGCATTAAGGACTTTAAAACCAATTCTACTTTTTCTTATTCCATCAGAGTGACATGCTGTCTAAATTGGAACCGCAGATGAATTAGTATTCCTCACCAGACACCCAGAATTGATAGGGCAAGGGAGGATTTCTTATTCCATTACAAAGACAGAACTTTTTAAATTAACATTTCAGGGAGGGAAAAGGGTAGCAGGCAGCCGGGGCCCTGCCGAGCTCCCTGTAAATGTCATAATATTAATGAATTGCTATAGACTGAATGCAAATATAGATTAGCTTTTTTCTCTCGCCTTTTAATAAGATCTACTTTAATAACTGGCTGGTAAAATAGAGAAGTAATGGAATGGATGGAGAGACGGAGGGTCAGAGGGAAGACGACGGATGAAGGGGATGCATCTGAGAGGGGGTGTAACTCATTAAATCATGAATTCAAAGTTGAGGGAGCTACTTGCAGACTTTTCAAACTGTGAAATGGAGAACGTCAGCTCATTGTGGTACTATTAAAACTATGATCACACCAGTACATGCTGCAAATATGGACGGATCAGTGAGCTTCAAGGGATAGCCAAGACTCTTAAAGAATTAATGTTAGGATGCTTTAGGAATTTGATTAAAATCAAACACGTCCAAAATTATGACCTTTGGGTGACCTATGTCTTGGAAGGAAAAGGTTGGGTACCCTAATTCCTGGTGATCATTTTGTCCCCGACACTTGTCCCTGTAAAGACCTAACCCTGGCCGACCATAACAATAGCCCAGAGGGAAACTCTAACCTGTAATGAAAGACCAGCAAACAATGGACACTAACTTGAAGGGTAACCCAATCTTAACTCTCCCATCAAACACAAGCCAACCTCATTTGGTTTCTACCTAAAGACTAAGGAGTCAATCCACCACAGTAAAAATTATCATCACAAGACAAAAACTGCTTGATCTGGAAATGCAACCTAGACTTAACCTGTATCCACTGTCGCAAAGAAATGAGAGAAACGCTGTTGTCGAGACATAAAACACTTGACACAAATCCACCTATAGAACAAGTACTGACACAACGCTGAATGCAGGAGGAAGTCAAGCTACCCCGGGAGCAGAGGTGAACAGTTCAGCACAACCTCATCCAGCCATAACATAACATGGTGAAGAATGTAGCCTAGCCCATACCAGGCCCTGTGGCCCTGTAAAAACCTTCTCAAGGGGAAGTCAATGCAGAGGAAACACCTGCATGGAGCTTGACAACTCCCGTGAGCTTGGCTAACATGATTGACAGGCTCTAATTTGTCACCCATCCCATCTCTATCTCGCCAGGTAGCTAAAATAGTTAATGTTTCCCTGGGTTGTCAAGTTGAATTTCTCCAAATCAAAGTGGTGCGTGAAAATGTGAGTTGACAGGTTGGACCTGCCATTCGCTCCGATAGGCAGCTGATGAGTCAGGCTAGTACAGTAGCACTGCAGGGAATATTTTTGCTAGCCACCTGTATGGGAAAATCTATGGGAACCGGATGCTCTGCTTGCTTGCTAAGTAATAAACACTTTGTTTCAGAGATGTTGACAGACATGTTCAAACATGGACATGTTTTGAGTTGAAAATGACCTTTTTTCAGCTCTGAGTAAGTCAAGGGGCCTGTACAGAACAGGTTTACCTGTACACTTATCCCTGCTCTTAGTAGTAAAGACACTTCGGTGTGATTTAAATTGACATATATAAATATACTGTTGACTATACAGAACTACACAATCCAAAAGATGAAAATGGCATGAAAATAAACTCAGAGCCTAAGAAGTACACAAAGGTACAGACATGTTAGCATGGACTCAAATGTATGCAAGACATTTTAAGAAGCACAACTGCACGCTCATGAAATTATTTAAGACTTTCGGTGTGTTTATCTACTGATGGTTTCAATATTTGTGCCAAGGCAGTACTGTTCCTGTATGATATATCACATGCTTTTCCCTTGGGTGACAATTACACTGGCATGCAATCAGCGGAACTGCTTTTATGCATAATTAATCTGTTAACTGGGAGGACTGTGAGAAGAGAGAGGCAACGCAACAGGCACATTCCTGTAGCAGCAGGTTCATTACACACACACACAATCAGGATACCTTCTTAACTGCCTCTGTGACTGACGCCAATCACAAGTCACTTTTGATCAACCAGAGAGCGTGAGAATGTGGAGAAATAGTGCACGTGTGAGTGAGTGTGCACATGTGCATGCATGCGTTAGCAGGAAAGCTGTGACTAGCTGTGTGTGATGAAAAGCTCCAGATGTTGCCTGCCTTTTAATGTGCAATAAAAAGGCTCAGCTGGGGCAAAAAGCAAAGGAGGCGAATGGGACAGAAAGAGAAAGGACATCGGAATGAAGGAGAGAATATCCTTAAAAGAAATAATGGAGGGGTGAGGTCAGTGTGTGAGTCTTTCTTAAACGGCTCCTACCAGGGGGCAGGCTTAACCCTGGAGCTTCTGGGCAGAGGGAGAGAGGGAGTGAGATAGAAAGAAGATGGGGAACTCGAGAAAGATGGAGAGAACAGGAAGGACATGAGAGGAGAGGAGAAGGAAAGAAGTAGAGGTAAGATGGAGGGAGGGAGACACCTCAACCCTCACTACAGCCAAACACTTGAACTTGAGTAGGATTTGATTAGTTGTCTGTCACACAGTGCATGTTGAAATTATGTAGGAATTGTTTCTCCACATTGTTCAGCCAACCAGTCATATATCCTTCCTAGCAGTTGGACCTGTGCAATGTATAGGTGTTGCACAGACCAGTCCACTACCAACACAGGATGGTGGAGCTGCACCAGGACCATGAGTATGAGTAGAGAGATAGAGATGTTTAGACTCCAAGGGAGCCCTTCATCTCCCACTGACCCTCCATTCAGACAGATTAGCCAAGATTGCCCAATCAGGGGCCTCATCCTGCAAACACAACGCCTTTTGTTAGCATGCCACCTCGCCGCTCAAAAGAGTCTGAAGTTGAAGAAAAAGGGAGAAGACAGAGAAAGGGTGTAAGGATTCGAGTGGGGGGTTGAATGTCAGCAATTAAGATGTCATCTTCAATCTTTCAAGCCTTCGGGATTTAGTCACATCACAATGTGGAAAGTCAAATGAAGGACACCGTTTTTTCAAATTATACAGTTTGAAATTTTCCTTCTTGAAATTTAAGGCAGTTATACCACATGTAGTGGAGGGATTGAGGCATAAATGGAAGCTTGTCTACATGAACTGCCATAGACCTTAAACTCCTCCAAGTGGAAGGCCTGCTCAAAGCTAGGGCTGCACAATTATTGCACAAATATCAAAATTGCAATATTGGCAAAAGGTAACACAGTGAACCTAATCATTATTGCTGACAAGGTTACCCTTCATGGCAACAGTCTACATTTTTTCAAATAGGTATTTCCAGAAGAATAATGCACCATGACGCACACATCATCTCACTATGGTTCCAGCAACATGACAGTGACTTTAGTTTAGTCCAATGGCCTGTGTAGTTCCCAGATGATGTGGAAGCAAAAGGAGATCCTACCTGGTATTATGGTTGTAGCTAGGTGTACCTAATAAAGTGGATACAGTGTGTGTTTATGTCATTCAAAATGAACAAATCCTAAGCATTACGATATTATTGTTTTCCCCCCAAATGTTTGGGTGAAAAAGTTGTTTCTTTTGTAAAATGTATTTCTACTTAATGATGATTGCGATAACCAGCAAAGACAGATAGAAAGACACACAAAATCAAGATGATATTATTGATAAATCCTACAGCAGGCTACCAAAAGGTATGAATGACCCTGCTGGCTGGCTCTGGTACCTGGCTTTGTTAGCTTCTTTAGTGACGTCCCATGCCCATGTTATGAAGTTCTGGCTCAGGTAGGAGACGATGGACTCAGCACACATCATTTGAGAGCAGAAGACGTTGCTGAGGACACTCTCGTCATTGTGGAGGTAGATGGCCAGCAGCTTTCTCTGTGGAGAGGGAGGAGAGAGAGGCAGAATGAAAAGACATGAGGTCCTGTGATTCCCTCTGGACGCTTTTCTTGATGATAAAGGAAAGGCACTGAAATAACATTTTAGACCAAATGTCCCATTGTATTGGGTTCAATAGAGTTTCAGTTTCTCTATTGGTAATGTATTCAGTTGGTAGTGGAAATACTAACAAACTGTATAGTTGTCAGTTTACAGAGGGTGTAACTTGGTGTGTGGCGACAGATGCATTTTTTCATTAAAATCTCAATAATTAGGGATTAGGAATTAGGAAAAAAAAACAAGAACCTCACAAAATCATCAACCCCAGTCTCTTCCTATCCAAAAAGGGGAAAAAAGCAGGAAAATTGAAATGAATGAATGTTAAAAAGAGAGAAATTCTCACAAAACGCCAACTAGTCCCCTCAGATCTGTCTCGTATGTGCCTGCTGTGTCATCACTGGTGAGACATTCCCACACTACATGGCCATAAAATGACATGAGACTATTAGGAGCAGAGGCAGCACTGCTTCCACAGACCAGGGCACAACTGGCAAAAAAAGCAAATACCACACAAAATCAAATGCGGAGTGGTGTAAATAAAACTTCTCTTGGAGGCGACCAAGATATGGAGAAAACAAAACAGACAAATCACTCTATTTATTTTACACCAAATGCCAGCGGCCTGCTCAGGTTAGTAGCGGCAGGGCCAGACAATATTGACGAAGCTCCAAATCCAAGGATATTGACACCATCATATAAGCCTGGCAGATTCTCCTCACTGGCAAACTAATTAAAAAACAAACACACCCACAAACATAAAAGGTTCCAGGGGATGATGTAGGAAATAATGCTCTCTAAATTACATGTCACTTCTCTTGCTATTAAAAAAAATCCCTTCTCTCTCAGTTTCCAGTTTTTTTTTTTAAACCACGACCTTGAAGAGGGACTCAAGGGGTCCGTTTCTCAGGAGCAGTACACTAGGCTACATATGCCAGAAAGCAAAAAATCCACACAGGGCATAAAAAGTGAAGGAAAGTGAAAGAAGTTGTGCTATATTGTGGCCTGTGTAGAATAGGAGTGGGAGAGCACTGCTGTGTTTGCTCAACGATTAGTGCTTTAGAATAATCTCCCGGGCTCCTAGAGAGAAGGAGCTGGGGGCTCATTCATTGGACCAATTCAACGGCCTGAAAAGATTAAACACTCATGCTGAGAAGACAAGCAAATTCAGTCTTGAGAGAGGAATGAGCGAGAGCGAGGGGAGGGAGAGTTTTAGAACATAAAAAAAAAAACCTCATACACACTCAAATGCTGACACACCAACACACATGCATGGATGCACAAACATGACTGTGTGGTACCCACAAGTGAAAGAGTGCTCACACACACGCACAATTAGAGCAAGTGTAAAGACTAATCAAAGTGGGCATTTCGGCCAACTGAAGGTTCAAATAACACCAACTCCTTCATCTTAGTTAAACTGTCCATACCCCTCTGTTCCCTCTCCTCTTTCAAGTCTGATCTTTTGTATTGCCTTTCTTAGCAGGGAGGAGCAAATCCCCCGTTCAGCTAAATTAATAGGTCCAACCTGAGCTAGATAGTGACCCCATAGCCCTTCCTCACACCTGTTCACCTAAATCTGAGCTTGCTTTGTGTGTGTGTGTGTGTGTGTGTGTGTGTGTGTGTGTGTGTGTGTGTGTGTGTGTGTGTGTGTGTGTATCTAAAGATTTCACACAGCAGAACAGTGTCAGACTCATCTTAGGGCCTCCTACTGTATAATCATTACTCTTCAATAGGGAGTTGGAGGCATGTCCGGTATAAATCTTACGGCTTCCCATCCCAATTTTACGACGCCAACGTTTTTCTAAAAGTTTCAAAACTGACCTGCATGTTACTTGTTAACCATACAGAAGTGTGGCTTCCATGGCAAAACCTGATCAAATTTCAGACCCGTGAAACAAATGAATCTCAATCGAATATGTTTTCATTTAGCCATCACAAAAAAAAAATGTTTTGGCATCTCTACTGTATTTGTATGCAGCATACTGACAGAGAGAGATAGCAGTTCTACATGAACCCAAAGGAACAGAGAGAGACTGTTCTCACATTTGGTTGGGACTTTGTGCTTTGTGGACGGTGTGATTATCTGAAACATGGACATCAAATCTCTCTCCCTCCCCCTCTCGCTCTCTTTAACCAACACAGACACACACTGGAGAGAGGACAAGAATGAGAGGGGAGAAAACAACCTCTAGCAGATGTGGAAATCAGATGAGCCTGAGAAGTAAAAATTCAGTTGCAAACACACAGGCACACATGCATGCACACACTCCTATGCGTCATTTTCTCTCTGACATGGCTGGTTTGTTTTGCTAAGGCAACATGACACTTGTGAAACAAGCGTTTGTTTGGCTCTAACAAATGAGTCTCTGTACTATGGGTCATTAAGACAGGCAGGTGTATTTTCCCATCATCCCTGTGTGCATGATATGAGCCCATAAAGATACAATCCGCTCTTTGCACAGGAGCATCATACCGTTCACTTCATTGTGCGGCACAAAAGAAAAAGGTTCAAGCTTATGGGTCGGGCTGCTGGGCTCTGTCACCCTGCCTCTGAGCAATGGGGAGGGGGGCACAAATTTATTGGAGTTGTAAACCTCACAGACATTTTGAGAATACTGGAGTGTGTTTTTAAAAGGGTCTCAAAGCTGATATTGCCTCAGTTAACATTGGTATGCTCAGTGGGTCAGTGGAGTGGATCACATCAGCCAAGCATACTGCAGGTTTGGCTCACAACCTGTGTTGCACTGTGGTTCCCTCTCTCTTCACCTCCTTTCCTGACACCTTCCACTAACAATCAAAATAAAAAAAAGTCTCAGGATGCATCCTAGTAGATCAGCTTTATATGTGGCATCACAAACATCAAGAAGTATCAAAAATCTATCAAATAGTATCAAAAGGGATTGAAATGCTTGAAAATGTTGTTTTCTTCCAATGAAAATGTAAATCTTCTAGCTTATGGGTATTTTTATTTACGAAATGAATTGAGTGTGACCCAACTATTTAGAAAAGCAGATGGGCATGTATAAATGTTGCATAGAATATAATACCCCACCACATTATGAAATGTGCTTTCATTCAAGAAAGTAATGTTTCAGAACCGGTATCAAATATTGGTTCTGGTACAGAAAATGTCAACTGATTCCCAGCCCGTTGGAGGTTTGACACAAATACTTTTTAAAAATTTGTTCAATGCTGACCCTCTCTCTGTTCCATCTTTGCTACCATTCTGCACCATTTAGTTTCTATAATGAAGCAAAAATGTGACAGACTGTTATTGGTGATATGTGGGGAGGAGGGTTTAATCAAAAGGGCCAACGGAGACCAGTGAACAGGATACAGGCAAAGACAGAAAGGTACAGAGGGAAGAAAGGAGGGAGAGTCGAGAAAGTCGAGAAAGTCATTGTTCCACGGATGGCAGACTCAGTCTGGAAAAGCAAACACTTCAAAATGAAGAGCTCAAATGACTGATCCAGTGACCTCCCCACACACAGTGGGAAAACACATTCAGATCGGTGCTCAACCACACAGGAGGCTCTCAACACCATACTGAAAACACATTACCTCTTTATAACATAGAAACGTCAGAATGACCTCTCCTATCTCAGACTGTTTCCTAGGTGTGATTAAACTAATCAAATTCAACAAGATCATTGAATTACATGTTTTAAGCTGAGCAGATATCGATGTGTACGCAAGCTCCTCATCATCTGGTTGGTGGAGCGAGAAGTAGGTCAAATATATTAATGTACTGGTGCCCTGCACTTCGCCAGTTGTGCACAGGACACTATACTCTCATTTGATTATTAGTATAGCGACAATTTCAGCTGCAGCCCATAAATGATCTATACAGTACCTTGGAAAAGTATTCAGACATCTTGATGTTTTGCACATTTTGTTGTTCCATTAAAATGCATTTATTTGGGACTTTTATTCCAGACGCTGGTCTGGAGCACCGATCTGAATGTGTTTGAGACCAGGTCCCATCATTGTATTAATGAGATGACTTAATGAGATTTTAGGGTGTAGCATGGACTCTCCATCAGAATACTTATACTTAGCATCGTATGAGGCATATGGTGCCTTTATGGGTCAAGGCACTGTAGATGAAGATCTAAATAGATCTATCTACATATATATGCCATCCTGATTGGAGTGATTTGGTTTTCCATATAGTTTTCTGTGAGGGGTGTTTGAATCCCCTCCCTCAGCTACTGTCAAGGTGTCATTGAGCAAGGCCCTCAACTGCTGTAGTAAATCTGGGCAACAGTAAGACTGGTTGTACTGGGCAGCTCCCAGGTGTGAATGTGTGAAACTGTATGAATCTGAAGAAGGGCATTGCTGGAAAATAATTTACAAACTCAGTAGACTTTTCCTGACCAAGGTTTAAAAATAAACAAACAAAATTAGGATAAGGTAAGGGCTTAAGTCCAGTCTTAACTAGTGAAAGCTTCTAGATATCACTTAGTGATCATTCTCCATGCTGCTCTTTTTACAGACCACTGAAAAGCCACTGTATGAAACTGACAAATAATGTAAAGCTTGTCCCATGTCTGCTTGCTGAAGTAGCAAAAGACACCAATCATGAGTCAGGGTCAACATTAACTGTCCAGCAACTCTTTCAGAAGGTATCCATTTCTCCATCTTACTCTTCAGTGATGCTCTTTCCTCTTGACTCTGCGAGGCTATCGCCTGGGCTTTAAAGTGGATACTTGGCAGTGATAAATCCCTGAACTCTCCTTTCCAGCAAGGCCATGAATTTTGATGTGTCTTTGTGTGTGGCAGACAGAGGAGAGGAGTGGAGGGCGGAGGAGAGTGGGGTTAGTGCGATTAACCGCTGCGTTGATGGGGATTTAGTGAGGATCGTGGCTAGTGATGGGTGGCCTATCTCTCTGTACGCTCTGACTAACCACTGATCCCCAAGAGGGTTGAGCTCAGCTCAGCTCAGCTCTGCGGCCCAAAGCATTTTCATTAAGGATGGATTGAGTCTATCTCAACAGCCCCCCAACATACATACACACACACACACACACACACACACACCTTCAGAAACACTTCATCAAATGTAGTGTTTTGCTTAGTGATTAGCCTCTCCCAGCCTTTGAGAGAGTGAGACTGATTCCTCTGTATATAAACCCACTGAGTCCTCCTCCTCCAGTCAAATCTGCCCTATTCCAATATCCACTTAATGAAGGAGGCTCTTGGCTTTCTATGATGAGGACAGAGAAGTAGATTCCTTTTAAAAACAGAGGAGGAGATGGGTGGTTGTATGTGGAAGAAGGGGAGGTATAACAGTGTTCCCATGTACTACTTTGTAATGAAACAGTGAAACAAACAGTGAAACAATGAAACGTCAGCATCTTTTGGTCTGTCGTGTACTATAGTTAGAACAAAACATAGGACTGATACACAACAGATCAAATGGTTTCTGTTCTCATTCAAACGTCTTTGCATGGTCTCAAGCTTCCTTAAACCCATTCCCACCACAGCACAGTTGGCAGGCTAAATCAAGCTCACCCAAAATAAAATTAAATACAGTGAAAATGAATACTATTTCGACCCCCTGTGCCGTGTAGGGTACAGTGGCACAGTACACAGAGTGTGAAAACCAGGGCCATATTGTGCTGGCTTAGGAGAGGAGATCAGCTGGGAAGCAGGCAAGAAGCCAAGTTTCTCTCTAGCTTTCTTTTCCATCTCTATTTATCCCTCACTCTCTCTCAATCCCTTACTCTAACCCCTCGATCTCTTATTCCTCCCATTCTTGTTCCCTTCCTCGCCGAGTCCCGCTCTTCTTTCCCTTTTCTTTGTCGCACCCTCCTTCTCTCCATTCTGACCACGTTTCCTCTATTCTGCTCTTTCTATCTGTTCCTCCATCCCTCCCTCCTTCCCTGTGCCTGGTGATCTGAACCCCCCTAACATCTTGCTGTGTCCTCACAGTCTAATAAGAGTGTAATCCACACAAGCTGTCAGTTGATACAAGCCTCCTTAAAAGGACAAAAGCAGAGAAACTAGAGGGAAAACTGAAAGGCTAAAAATAAATTCTCAGCTGTCAGGGTGAAAATTTGATGAGGGTTTCGATGAAATGATATCAAATGGTGGCTCTGAGGCGTTCTCCACACAGTAACACAGATATAGGGGGTTTGTGTGAGTGTGCTACTTACATCTCTGGCTTTGCCGTAGAAGGCCTCTTGAGACGCTGCCTCCAAAGACCCAATGAAGAACATTGGGTGGATGTCTCCATACCTACAAGAAACACAGACACATGACAGACAAGCATACATAAACACATTGTTACACCTCAATGAAGCATGAAGCAAGGCCCTTTAAATCAATAGCAGCAGCACCTGATGCTTTACCCACCTTGTAGAAAATTCAGCAGTAAAGTGCAGTAAGGCATCACCTTCATTCTCACTATTTTCTGGCACTGCAAAAGGACAAATATAATTAAAAGTGTGTGTTACCAAATAGTTAGAAAATATAAAATATATAAATAGGCATTTAATGATATACGGCTGGTGTGACGGAACAAATTAAAGTGACAAATCTAATGACAAAATCTGTGATTGAAATGTGAATTTCACTGCTGTACTGTACTCACTCATGGGTGATTTCCGACAGCTCGAGGAGCCCATTCCAAACATCTCTGAATCGTCCACACCAAACTCTGACGCATCCTCAAAATCATCCCCCTCACTGTCACTGATCATATGGACATCTGCGCACTGTAAACATAAATTATTAAACACATTTAACAGAAATATATTGTTACCATGTATGATTTGTTAACATATTTATCTGGCACAGGGGGAAAGAAATCCACAGCATAGGACTAAAGTGTGTGTGTAATACCTCTTCTGTGGGCTCCTGGGTATTGGCTGGTGAGGACCTTCGACACACACTGAGGTGATGGCAGGGATAGCTAATCCCAGAGACAGCTAGCGTCATCTAGAGACAAACACAGAAAACATTAGTTAATTTAAATCCACTTAAATTCAGTGCAAAACAACTGATTAAAGACAAGTTTCATCATTCACAGGTTAAAGGCTCTCATTCCCAGTTATGTGACGATTCAAACTCAACTCAAGGTAAGCCTCATCCTTGTATGACCTCACTATATTGGACTTTATTGGAGTGTTGATGTAGTAAACGACTACACCGACTTTTTGGGAAATTGGAGCAATCTTTTATATTCCTTTACCTTTCAGACGACTGGATTGGCAGAAAAAAACACCAAATCCAGATTACTAAAAGGTCTTGACTACTATAAGGTCTTCTCGTTAGCTAATGTGCTTAATATACTGTATGCTAACAAGTCAGCATGTGCACAGGACAGAGACACCATAGATATACCAGAGACAAAAAAGTCAGAAAACTCAGTGTAGTTCTTTGACATCCACACTAAGTCCAATAAAGTGAGGTCTTAGTTCTTAGAGATTTAATCGGTTTGTTGGCCCAATCTTATTCTGCTGAAAGTTTGAGCTTTATACCAAATAAGTTTGTGTCCAGTCTTCTCATCTGAGTGACATTGGCAATCGATAACAACAAACATCACCCATGGCTCCAAAAAGACTCTCCAGTCAGAACAAAATTGACCTCATAACTGACTCCCAAGTTGCCAGCTACATCAAAAGTCGCTTCCAGATTGTTCAGTCTATTTAGTACTAGGGCATGCTAGGCCAGCTTGCACAAGAACAGTCCGTATTACCAGATATGACCTTCAAACAAAGGCTCTCCCATCCCTCTAATCAGGGGAGAAACCTAAGGTTCACCTACGCCTGCAGTAGCAGGTAGCGTTGTGGTGGTTTGTAGTAAGAGAAAACCTGACTAATGAGCTCCCAAACCCAAACCCATGACTGGAAATGTCAGTGTTCAGCAGGGACTCATTACAGCCAGTGCCTCCAGGCTTAGACCATAGGGACAGCAACAATATAGGCAGGGCTGCTGCAGGATGCAATGTGAAAGCAAAGATACCCTTCTTGTAAATAGCGCTATGCCAGATTTGATACCTTTGTTCATTCATCTAAACAAAGACCAATAAAAACGCAGGACTGGTAAGTTTTTAACCATGAACAGTGAATCTATCTCAGCATCTAACCTGAATGTTCTGCTACTTGTCGCAACAATGCTATATTCAACCAACTTCTAATTGTGAAGAGCAAAGCAGAAACTACAGATGCAAATACTTTTCTGGAAGAGTGAACCTCTAAACCACGTCACTGAGGCAGGGCAGGCAGGCAGGCAGGCCGGGCAAGATAAGAGGCAGAGAAGCTGCTCGTCCCCTGCAGAGGTCCTGTGATCTGCTCCATTGTCAGGTGCTAACACACACAAAGAGCAGCTGGACATTGTTGAATCAGGAGACGATTACATGCAACGCCAATTGAGTCTGAAAAGGGCTACACAGACTGCTGGAGTTTCTCTCTTTACAAAAAAAAAAAAAAAAGTGATTCTTTATGTTAGCCTCAGCGTCTGTAGCACGCGAGAACAGTGTGACCACTAGACCTTGTCAGCAACTTAGTGAGTACTTGCTATGTAGCTACTACTAATAAGAACCAAAATATCTGACAAGGTAACACACTTACTGTATTTCATCTTTTGAGACTTTCTTATCTATTCTAAGAAAGCAAAGCAGCAACAGGCAACACACCAAGAATGTTCTCTATTGGTACAAATAGTGGCTGAGGTGAATGTATGACCACATTACTGTGTCCTGTGTCCCTGAGATGATGCCCTTCATAAATGCACTTCTGATTTTAAATTATATGAAGTGTTTACACAGAGCCTTTCCTAAAAGGAAGAAAATGAACCCTATCTCTTTGTTCCCAGGAGAGGAACAATCATTTTATCATTTGCTGGAGCCTGGAAAAAAGTAGGCCTGGGGTACACCGAAATAGGTTATAATATTGACCATAGTGTTTTAAATTCCCACCAGCTCAATAACTGAGGAGAAGATATGAGAAATACAGTATCTCCCCTGACAGAACGAGAATGAATAATATCCTGCTAGGTCCCCACTCCTCCCTCTCCCTGTTTTATTAAGTAAAGAAAGCTGCCCAAAAAAGTAGTGGCTTGATTGAGACGCAAGGATGAAAGTACACAAAGAAGGAATGACATCAGTGATAAAGGAATAGGGCAACACTGGAACCATCAACTCTCCTTGCAATAGTGCCTCTTATCTTACTCACTGCCAAAATTAAATGTGTTGTAATTCAATAGGGACAATGAAAAATACGATTTTTCCCAATTACTGTATCTTTAAATTACAACCTTCCCATGTGTCAATCAGCCCAGAAACAGACACACGTGGATTGCAGAAGAGACAGATTGTGTTTCTTGTCTACTAGTCATTAGCAGCAAGTGTACTTTTGACAATGAGAAGTGGAAACGTGTCACAGCCAGGCCAGCTGAGTATCCCTGGAACACCTAGGGAGAACACTTAACTGAATTGCCTCGTCGTTGCTCATGTTACTCTAGTCTGAGTTAATTCAGCACTGGGATACTGACAATTATATCGTTGTGCTCTTCATATCTCTCCAAAGAAAAAATTAAGAAATTAATTGGAACAAAAACAACATTGCCCTAACAGTAAAAACTGAGTTTGCAATGCTTTTGTTAACTGAAAGAAAGAACAACAGTGGCCTATAGAAAAGCTATGTATATTTGAGAAATGATGAGTGCCAGCCCTGAGGGTTGACTTAGCCTTAAGAATAAGAGATTTGTGGCTATTGAGTCAGACAAAGACTACAGGCTCTGAGTCTTAGGGATGTGAAGGAATGGCCCCAACTCTATTCTCCCTATTCCCCCAATTGAGTGGCTATCAAACGTGAGAAACTTAACAGCGGCTGCCGAGAGGAACCCCTCAAAACCCTTTACCCCCCGTAACCACAATGAGAGGCTTTCCTCTGAGGGCCTAATAAGTGTATAAATAAAGTTGATCACTTCCCCTGTCAATGGTAGCCCGGAGGGTTTGGGCTGACATGGATGCAAGGAGGGGAGGTGAAAAAGGGGAAAAAAATAAGTTGAATGCCTCTCAATCCTCTTCCTTGCTTTGACCCGATGGCTTCTCCTGATGTTGAGGTACACAAGTGCAGCTTGGCGGCTCAGGGGTGAAATGTGGAAACAAGGCTGAAGTGCCGCAGGGCACGGGGGGGACGAGGTTAACCCCCCCAAATGACCCTCTCCCACATCTCCACACAAAGGAACTGGCTCCTCTTTTTTGGATTCTTTTAATTAACACTTGCATTGAGGCTCTAAGCATTCAGAGGCCGATACAGGGAAAGAATTTTCCCTCTCCCTCACCCACTTCGCCTTCCCGTCAAAGCCTTTCTTCCCTTCTCTCCCCTTCTTTTTCTCCCTTTTTCTCCCTTCATTCTCTCTGTGTTTCATTTTTTCTTTTCTAGTGTGAGCAGTGTTTGGATTAGGTGTCTGGCTGTGAGTGTGAGATAATTACTACTGACAGCTGCACTGACGGCAACCACAACCCCACTACCACCTTACTCCAGTTTTTCTTTGATGGAGCAGAAAGTGAAACAGAAAGGGGAAAGGAGATAGAGAAAGAAGAGGGGGGGCAAGAGATGGTGCACAAGCCGCGAAAAACACATGCCCTTGTAAAAGTTTGGAAAATAAAGACTTGAAGTGAAGAGGGGAGAGAAGAAAAGAAGAAAGACTGAGCGCAGCCCACCCTAAACACCTGTTGGTTTCCTTGTGTCTCGCTCCTCTGTGGCTTGCTGAAGATATGTCACTCCTGATTAGCATTTGGGGTCCTGCACAGAGTGTGTAAGGTTCAGCCAGGCAATGTATGTATGCAGCCATACAAATACAGAGAGAGAGAGGGCTAGAGGGCAAGGTAGGCATAAATGACTGTTGGATCAGTGGGATGCCTAACAGCAGGTTTAGTGGTGCTATGTCTCCCATTCAGTGTGGTGTTGTGCCTCTATGCTCATAGACAGCAGGGGTGTTAAAGGTGACCAAGCTAATGAGGAGGAACATTCCTACTAACATAAAGAAACAACAACACCTCCTTACTATGGAGCTTCATAGAAAGCATAAAAGAGAGGTGGGCCGAGATAGAAACAATGACAGATATCAAAGAGAACAGAGAGAGGGAACGAACAAGAATGAGAGAGACAGACTAACTCCTGTGGCGAATGTCACCTGAAGGCAGCCAATCACACCGGTAGGGCAGTGGGGGGGGTTTCTCTGTCTGAGCTTACTGCTGAGCCCTGTTGCTATGGCAACAACCACCCCCCCCCCCCACCCATAAGCCCTTGGTTCCAAAGGCCCCCGTCAGGTAGAGGAGGATTCCATTAATGCAAGATGGGAAACAGAGGGAGGCACTGGCTCACAAGGTAAGGCACCTCTGAGGCTCCACAGCATTAATACATTAGCAAACACCATGAAACACTGCATAAATGTCAGCAATTGCTGGGTGGGAGGAAGGGATGAGAGGGGGAGGGATGAAGAGATGTGGGGATGTAATAAGGATGTCCCCCTGCCTGCCAATCATTCCCACAGGTTTGGAGGAAAGACTGCCCATCAAAATTGCTTGGATGAGATGAAGCCTGAAACGCTTCGACTTGTATCCATGGAAGTTTAGGTATGGAGGAAGAAAAGGAGGAGATGGAGGAGACAGAGGGAAAGGCTCAATCAGCCTATTTCAAACAGCATGGAGTGTTAACGTCCCGTTGGCCACTCAAATCAACTGTTTGCCAAAACCTCTGTTATCGTTTTCAACATTCTTCAGAAGAGCTTCGCCAAAGCCACGGGAATCATGAGGGATACAGTGCAAAAGCTGGATCAGATAGTATTTGCAAATAATTCTGTAGAATTCATTTTAATTTACTTGGAACACCAGATAGGTGGGACTTGCCAAATAACTAAATACAATGAGTGCCATCAAGTTTACTACTTGAAAGTCAAATCAGCATACTTTTCTCTGATTGAGGACTTTTACACACTGCCTAAATTGTCCTGATGTGGTAAACCCTGCACATCTTATGTTCCATGTAAGTTAAAACAAATGCTAATAACAAAATAACACAACATATGGCTTTGCGCTTCCATGCATTAAACCTTTAGTTGGAAACACTGCTGAAAACTACAAACTGGCTTCCAACAAATACATGAAGAACAACGGAATGGCGGCACTCAAAACACTTATTCAAAAATATGGCAAGACTTAGCATCATTTCATTGACGGCCACATCAGGCTAATGTGTTTTGGCATAAGCCTTCATCAAAGCATCAACACATGATGCTTAGCCAAGTTTCTGTAATGTCTGTGAAAAATTACAGTTTGCCTACACTTGAGTGTGGGTGGTACTGTGGAATCAAAAGCAATTACATCTTAATGAATACACCCCCAAATATCAACAACAACATCAGTAGGTAGCATGTAGAAGAATGCTCTGTACCAAGATTAATAAATAAATAATGTATAGCAGGTTAATAGGAAAAAACAACTATAGCAAGGTTCAATTTCATTTCAATACACTTAGGAAAGGAAGGCATTCACAGTAGTAGCCACATTTAAAGGAATGGTTTACAGGAGAATTCACCATTTAGCCTTGCATTGTCAAGTTGTTGTTTTTTTTACAGTGCCGCCATTTCCATGTTCTACATAAATTCTAAGAAATATTTAGAAATACTATTTCACCAAGACCTACACATTCCGTCTGCTAGAAATGAGCAACACCTCACCTTGCCACGGCTTAGACTACACTCTTTCTCTCCACTTATTTTTACATTCAACTTCCTTAGTTTAACACCTCATACAATAACTCTGTGCGCTGAATAAACTGTGATCTGTTGTTCAGTGATACTTGAGTATTATCCATCCTGATCCAATTTCAACTCTCTATGTGGCCTTCAATAGTCCAGAGCACAATAAACAATGAAACACATTGAGGGGACAGTATCAGGGAGGGTGACGTAAAACAAAAACACTAGTTTCTCTCCAAAGGTGAGAATTTCTTTCCAACAAATTATGTTCCACGCTGGAACACCACAACGTAATCCAACAAACAATGCCCCCACTCAAATGTTCCCATTCTCACAACATAACGTTTAATAGAAGAAATAGATAGCCTAAATAAGTTAATCAATTCTATCATCAGACAGATATGTACCCCTAGGTGTGAAAAATGAATTTTCTACCACCTCCATTATGGGAGTGTGTTGCAGTAATGGGTGTGCCACATAGCAGCCTGTGCAGCAGCAGCAGGCAGAGGTGGTGTCCGACTGGGTCTGTGAAATGAACTAGGAACTACTCACTCAAGTCAAGCACACACACACGCAAACACACAAACGCAAATATGCACAAACAAACACACAGACACACACACACACACACACACACACACACACTAAGGCAAAGCAGAGCTAAGTAGTAATCGATTCTGACTGCAAGTAGGCTAGTGTGTAATCTGAGGCCTGTGGCTCCCATGTTTATTGGTCCAAACCCCAGGAGATGAGACTGGGCTAATGAGCTAGGCACTAACACAGCCTCCCTGCCCACTTGGCCGCCTGCTAGGCCTGACGGGCCCTGGGCTTTTCTCTGTTAATACCCTCTGACGTTTCAATAAGAGAGCTGGGGATAGAGCAGAGGCCATTATTACACTTCTGTCTCCGTGCTTTTTAATATCTCCTCATCCAGGGAAGACAGACGCTGCAGATCCCCGTTAGCCAGGTGCCGACCAGGCCTGTCATGCCATAATAAACCGCAATCTATTCATGTTCATGATCCCTGGCCATCATATCTACTACCTATGGCGATTACTCGAAGCTCATTGACAATCAGAACAAAAATGTAAAAACAGTTTTCGTTGTTTTTTACATTATCTTTATTATTCACTTGAGTGTGTTTAGGCTTGCTTGGTGATGAAGCTCACCAACAATGGCAACTCAGTATGCCATGGTTTACAGTGTATTTTTACAGAATAAAATACATTAAAATGTATTAAATACTACTTTAACAAAAATACCAAAATCAGTGTCTTTATGTATGTTACATATGTGCATCTTGTATTTTCAAACACCAATCTGAAAATACATCTTCAAAATGGTGTTTTCCGAGTGTAAACAATACAATTCTTTTAGATCATATAATTAAATTATAAGACCAAATAAGATAAATTATAAAGACTAAGATAGTTAAAGTTGAATGAATTGTTGAATATCTTACTGGCCCATTTGCTGTTTTAAACCCTATTTACAGTTTTTTTTACTGTGCAAAGGCCTTCATGCACTGGTGTCTTGTAAATGTTGTAATAAATCAATGTCCTCATGAAAGTGATATCAAAGCCCTGCACTATTCAAGTGAAGGAAACAGGTTTCGTAAAGGGCATTTGCCATAAAATATTTCTTTCTTAATACAAAAACACTACAGTTAAAATTTTAAATAAACCTAGCAGAAGTGCTTCCCTTCTCTTGTATGGCAAAGAATCATAAATTGTGACACAGATCTATTGCAGCTGACACATATCTAACTAACATCCTGAGTAGATACTGAAAGTTTAAAAAAAGCGATATTGGTAGCGCTCTTACTCTATTAGTGTCCATACAGTATCAGTGGCTGTGACTGCAAGTTGGAAAAGGAAGTGATGTGGTGCCATAATACAAAAACAGTTTCATTCTAAACTGAGTCCAGTCATTGCACCACATGCCCACAAAGTGCTTTCAGATTAGAGCTAAGAGTTGTATTTCTGTAGCAATTCCAGGCTGTTACTGATCTCTTAATTGGAGATCTACAAAGATAATGCTGACAATAATAAATCCACATCATAGCTGTGTGGTTTGCAAGGCAGTCACAGGCTTTAGAATGATCTGCTCCTCGCTGTAGTGCAACAATATAAGGCAAACAATGTGCTATAGAGAAAGGATGCATCACCTTTTGTCCTTTCCTCTTTCAAGCACATTAACGGTTGCAATATATTTGCTTTCACCACTAAATCTTAAAAGCTTTACTTAAAAACATAAGAACAGGTGCAGTTATTGTTCATTCACCTTGACTGAGTATTTGAATGATGAATAATGGGTGGCGCACAGAATAGAGTGTATCCATCAAAACAGTGCATACACAGAACAGGATATCTTTAGTGACCACAATCAGGAATGTATGGAGTCATGTAAAACCTAAAACAGAAACCTAGTGGTCTAATTGTTCCTGTGGCGTAGAGCCAGTTAAGGTATATGATAAATATGATAACGCCAAAAAATAACGATTTTTTTTCAAAACGAATACGCCAATGCAAACAACAATCACCGAGATCTAAATGAAAAGTTAGCTAGGGGTTAACACAAGAATGTGTGCACAACAGCTCCACAATGTAGCATAATAAACCATTCCATACAATTAGCATGGGAACACATATGTTGTCAAAGAAGAGGTGAGACAAAAGGGGTCAGGGGTTCCTCAAGGTTCTGTATGAGGGACGCTTCTGATCAGCTTGACTGTGTGTAGGGTGAATGGCTGGGAAGAGCGACCCTGGGGCGGGAGAGGTCAGGGAGACTCAATGATATGAGCTTTAATGTCCACAGATAGAGGACATAGGACGGGAACCCTCTTTGACATCTTAATTAGCTTCAACATCTTACTCTCCTGCTTTTGACAGATGGTTTTCGCATGGGCAACAGGAGTGAGGAACAGTTTCCACTGTGCTTTACTATTCTCGGCATATTGTAAAATAATAAGCTGTACAACAATGAGCTTTGGTATGTGTTGGGATTTTAACAACCTTTAAGAACCTTTAACTCAAGTTTTTCAAAACAACACAGGTTATGTAAAATAATGGCAAAGGCAAACATTATAGCGTGTGCTATAGGCAGATTTCCATAGCAAAGTTGAGACAGTCTAGTTTTTCCTGTAGAGCTGTTAAACCAGTGTTTAATTCATAAATATATTGGTGTGTGTGTGTGTGTCTTACAGAGTCGTCTGATGCTGAGGCAGGCCATCCCTCCCACTGTTGGTGCCGGACTGGGATGTTTGTCAAGTCTGAAATATTCCTCTTCACCTACAGACATGAAGACAAGGTAAAATCATTACTGTATATTCAAAGATATAGTTCCACACAACACCAGTGATTAGAAAAGGAAGAAGAAATTACAAGGAGCACAATTATGAATCTCTTCTCAACTGGACGTATCCCTCCTTCCCATCCTGTCCTCTGAAAAAGTAATTCTGTCATTGATGGGGAACTATTAAGATTAAATGAAACTAAATGATTGTGATTAATCAATGTGTGTGTGTGTAGATTATTTACCCACAAGCAAGAACTGCTGCAATTCAAGAATATTTTAATATAATGAATACAATGTTAAAAACACAGCAAGATACATGATAGTGTTTTCTGTTCAACACCATGGGGAATAACAAAGATGGAGGAAGAGAAGCAAGGATGAGAGGAGTCAAAAGAAGGGAGAGGGGAAAAAAGAAAGAAGAAAGAAAGAAAGCCAGTGTTATCGACATTCTTCGGATGCCTCGACTAATGCCCAGCAACAACAGCCCCACGCTCTGAAATGAACAGTATTTCTCTTCTCCCATTCATGCGCGGACGCTGTATCTGCATCACTTAATAACATTCCGTGCTTTTAAACAGTTAGCAGCCAGCAGCGCCCGTGTTACACCGTCCAGTGGGTTGTTGGTTTAAAGCCCTAACGCCAGCCTGATGTGCGCCGGCCGAAGGTGATCAAAGCCCTGGCGGCGTCTGAGTGCTGGCGGCCATGGATTCTAGTGCATTACCCCTGCAGAATGCTGCCTTGTAGGCCTGCGGGGCTGGACACTGATGCTGAGAAAACTGTCCATTGTGGAGCAAAGCTCCCACCACACAGGTCAAATCCTGTCTTTGGAAACACAACTGGGGAAAGATGTATCCTTGGGCATACGCAGGGCTGCTGGTCACGGAAGTGGAAACTTCAAGAATGCTACAAACATGAAGTCAAAGCCAATTTCAGGTAAAGTAGGAAAGAAGCTGCAAAACACTGAACTATGAAGGCTGCGGTGGGGACTTGGTCCTAGGGTGTACATGTGTGTGTGTGTGTGTGTGTGTGTGTGTGTGTGGGATCACCATCTATCAATCAAAAAATTATGTTCTAGCTAAAGTTATTCCCACTCTCACAAAATGTATATTTTATTTGGGCTGGCACAACAAACACTTAACAGTACAAATAAACTGAGAATATTGATAACAAATAAATGGAGAGAATTAATAAAAAAAGAGTCTTAAATGAGTGACACAATCCAGCCTGTCTTATTGTCTAAACCTCACACTTCCATACCGCTTGGTGCCTACCCTTATGAAGAGAAGCTATGGCCAGGACAGCAGGCTGGGGTCAGGCGGGTGGCCAGTGTTATTACAGAGTGTAATATCTATGTTTGACCAGCCGGACTACAGGGATTTGACTGACCGGCCAGCCAGCCGATGAATAGAGGGGAGAAGAGAGGAGAGGCATAAACACTAGTAATGAAGAGGCTGCAGTCAGAGGTTAAAGCAGCATCAGAGAAACAACAAACTAACGCCCACCATGGAGAGTGAAGGTGAGAGGCGGAGGAGGAGGAGAGAGGAGAGCGGAGACAGACAGTGAAAGGCCCACCTGGCACTGGATAAACTGACCTCACTACAGAAAGACAACACAGGGCAGGCAGGCCTAGCCACCTGAAACTACACAGCCAGAAACTGCAGTCAATTACAAAGACCTTTTCTGACCAACTCATTCAAGGACGGCACTAAGAGCATTACAGATAGATTGATGCAATAGTATCAAGGACTTGAATTTGGAGAACGTAGTTTAGCATTCAGATTTAGTGATGCAAAAATATAAAAGGTTGACAAAAAGATGCCTTAACCTGGTTTCTACAGATAGAACCTAAGTTTTCGTTGTAGTGCCAGTAATGTGGATACGTTGGCCACAGCAGCCTTACTATGGGGAGCAGCACTGTCTAATGCTGCCCCCTGTCTGCCACAAAACCCATCTCACTCGTGAGATAAGTTCAAATACAAAAAGATGTATGGGATTCTTTTTATTATTTCATGATTCCAAATTCGGCATGAAGATTTCCTACACCTTTTTGCTAATCAAATTTCATGACTCTTCCATGACATATAGCACAATTTCCATCACAAATATTTGTCAGTTTATGTTGCAAGTGTCATTTTTTTCCCTTCTTTTTTTTTTACAATGATTGGCTGATCTTATTTCTGGCTGGCTACAACTATCACTTAGGACCGATACTATTATAGGTCCTAATATAGGTTATTATTCCTCAAAGGTAAGTGGCTCAAGAAGCAGCCAAGATTGACGTTCACTGGTTAGCAAGAAACATTAAGAAATTCCCACGACATTTCCAGAACTATTTCCATAACTTTTCCAGGTTGGAAATTGGTAAACACAATTTTCTCCAGGTTTTCCATGACCGTAAAAACACAAGCATGCTATGTGGTATGATCTTGTATGAGCAAAGTGTGAACTACATACAGCACTGTAAGGTTGCAGAAGCTAAAATGTAAAGGAAATGTCTGTATGAATAACAGAACGTAAATGAAATAAGATTGTAATATTGCTTAGGATGTGTATGAGCCGGTTATACACCAGAGTAGCTAGACTGGCTGTGGTGCTGAACTTGTGGTGCTGTGTGTGTATGTGACAAATAAAGTTCTTGAATCTTGAATCTTGAACTGCTGGGCAATACTCCTCACGACAAAATTAATGATCCAATCACTGTAAATGCCAAGTGCCTGTAATCCCTGGCTGGACGGAAATCAAAGAGAAGAAAAGGTTGCCGTTAAACAGTCACAAGCTCACTCTCTTGCTCTCTGTCTCCATCTCCCCTAGGCACCAGATGCCTTTCTTTCATTCCTATTTTTCTATCTATCCATCCTTCTTTCTACTCTGTTGTCCTGCCTGTGTTTGGTTCCTATGTGTCCCCCAGCTGCGAGGTAGGGACGGGGCCCATGCCCAGCCCCGGGGGGCAGTAGAGGAGCGAAATCCCCAGGACAACTGGTCTGGTCACGGACAGCCCAGGACCCAGCAGCTACCCCTATTCTAACCTCCACTTCCCTGGCAAACATTTGCTCACCAGCTTAGCCTGCAAGCTAGCCAGCAACTTACCCCCACACTCTTGTCTGGGAATGCCAATCAGAGTCTACATAGCCCTTGGGCTGTAGAGATGGAGAGGGTAGAGAAGGGACACTGGGAGAGAGATAGAGAATGAAGGAAAAGGGGGGGGGGGGGGGGGGGGGGGGGTAGTTCCCTGGGAGCCACAAGGCAAAGCCAGAGCCTTTGGCAAAGACAAACAAGAAGACAGGACTCTATCCCCATTGATATGCACAAGCAGAGACCATCGGCTAGTCTTGAGATAAGACAAAAGGGAGACGAGGGAGAGAAAGATGCTCTGTAGTGGGGTCCATATGTGTCTGTGAGTGGACACAGTATGAGCAGAAAAGGGAGGCAAGCTGGCTGAATATGGTGTTACTTCTTTGTTGCATTCTCAGGTCTTCTTATAATGACAGAAATACAACCCCCCTTTTGTTTGCCTCTTTGTCGTATGTCTTTATTTCACCATTCCACGCACTCCTCGTCTTTACTACGACCGTCACAAATGACTCCGAAGCAACTTCATTGAGGTCCCCCACAACTATAACACTATTTGATTGCCTTTACTCACACAGCCAATTGCACCTGTAGCTCTCCACACTAGTTTTTGAATCTTTTCATCAGTCTCCAGATGGTGTGTACACATGCTGTAATGATGTATTGTGTCCTCACACATTCCAGTATTAAAAAAGGAAAGAAGCCTGCTCCCTCAGCAAAGAGTAAATATATAAAGAGTATGGTCAACATGGGGCAAACAGAGTCCAGATCTACACAGGTTAAAGTTCTGGGCCTCATTTTCACCACAGGGGGCCTCAGGATGCCTAAAGACAAGCATGCGTAAGGAAAAGACCACGACATGAAGGCCTGTTTGAGCCCGCATTGTCCCTTCTCCAGCCCCTATGGCCCCTGACAGCCCCCCCACCAAGCCAGCAGTCCTCTGCCTCCCTTCTGTGGCCCTGGTCCCCCCTCCCACACCACAGGGACCCCTCCCCAGTGTTTGTAATCCCAGCAGAAACACTTAAGGTTCACAGTGGGCGCTCATCAAAACCATCTGCCTGAGAAAAGAGAGAAAGATGAGGAGGGAGGAGAGACAGAGAAAGGGAGGGAGAGAAGGAACGAGTGAGGGAGGAGGGAGAGAAAAGCAGGGGAGGTGGTTGCCTCCTCCAGTTCAGATGCTGGTTGTATTAATCTGTTCAATTAGCACCATTACAAGCCCTGTTAGTAGACTGATTATTATTACTGTACTGGTCACTCATGCTGAGGAGCCAGGCCTAGGCAGCAGTGGCTACAGGGAACAGGTGACAAAGCCACAAGGGTTAGGGAGAACCTGTTTCACCGAGTGGAATCAAATTGCTGATAAGTGGGAGGAGAAATAATTAGCCTCGATGTAACACACACAGACCATAAAGGAAACCCAATCTAAGAAACGGATATGGAAATCAAAAAACATTATTAAAGAGACATTTAAATTCTAACTTGCCATAGATACATTTATTTAGTACAAATGATGATCAGCTCACTTGCCTGTGAGTTATGATCAAGAGAGGGATTTCTCTATCCTACCTAGTCATTCCTTAGGGAGCTGGTTTCCCCTCACCTGTGACAGCAGGCTACCCGCTGTGAATAATAAATGACGCCGGCTCAGGTCTCTCGCTCCGAACAGGACAGGACAGCAGAGGAGGAGGAGGAGGAGGAGGAGGGGAATATGAAGGAGCAGAGCGTGGCTACATTCTATTTATGAAGATGTTTATTTTAATTTATGTAAAACGAAGGAGTGTTGAGCTCTAAAGAAACACACAAGGACACGCACAGAAGCACTCGCACCCATCTGTCCACACACACGCACACGCA
Source organism: Hoplostethus mediterraneus (assembly GCA_034670385.1). NCBI lineage: Eukaryota > Metazoa > Chordata > Actinopteri > Trachichthyiformes > Trachichthyidae > Hoplostethus > Hoplostethus mediterraneus. The sequence goes on from JAXDDW010000008.1 coordinate 9,010,721, forward strand.
CACACACACGCACACACACACACACACACACACACACACACACACACACACACACACACACACACACACACACACACACACACACACACACCCGGCTGCAGCTGTGACAGTAATAAGTGACGGACGGGAAGCCACACTGCCTTCAGACTGGGCCCAGTATGAAGAACTATGAATATTTCATATGCTACCAAATCCACTGTTTAGTTTCAGATGAAGAAAATGAATGGACTCCCAGTCCCCCTCCATTGCTCCCACATGCCTAGATCAAACAGTGTTCAGTCATTTAGACCGCCTCCTACACTGTTGAGAGAGGGGGAGAGAGACGCAGGGTGGTGAGAGTGGGGAAGAAAAGAGGGGGGGTGTACCAGACCGCAGCTGTGAGAGTAATTATGTGCTGGGAAATGTGATCATTTGTAATGAATAATGAATCGATGGCTGAGATAGACTAGCAATGTCTGGCAAATGGGACGAAAGCTGCATTATGGGAAAGTAGAATCAGGTCCAATAATATTATGTATGTGTGAGAGTCCGTGAGTGAGTCCATGAGAGAGTGAGAGCATGTGACTAACAGTGTGTGTGTGTGTGTGTGTGTGTGTGTGTGTGTGTGTGTGTGTGTGTGTGTGTGTGTGTGTGTCTCTGACCTCCTGTATGGTTCTGGAGCCGGGGAAGTTGAGGCTGTAGTCCCTCTGGGCCTCACGATGACTGATCACCAGCAAGAAGTTCTGATTTAGTGACTCTTGGAGGGCACTGAACAGAGAGATAGAAAGATAGACAGGAAGAAAGAAGGACAAACACAGTAAAGGAAATGAGGGAGCAAGGAAGAAGAAGAAATGAGGAAGAGGGGCGGGGGAGAGAATAAGGATTTGACACAGAAAGAAAGAAGGGGACAAAAGAAAAACATAAACATTATTATGAACAGCGTTGGAGACAAGTGAAGGGCAAGCTCAGACTAGTCAGCTGGTGGTAGCCTGCTGAGCCAGAGGGAGATGGCTGACTGCTGTGGCTCCTCTGGGGGCTAGTAGCCCACTTCACTGGCTGTGCCTTGACAAGCCTGGCTAGAGCTCCACTCAGCACAGCAGGCCGCCACAGCTATGATCACCTGCACGGTAACAGCATGGAGTCCACAACAATCTGCTCTAACTGCTACCAAACCTGGTGGCTAGGAGACTTAAAGGTTGGACAAGCATGGAGGAAAACCCAGCAGGGACTTGTCAATCAAGTCAAATATCTTGTTAACTCTGACCCTTAAAAAGGTGCATTAAATAATATTGTACTGTCCCAATCAAGCACGACATGACCATATCTGCAGGGTTTCGATAGGGTTGTTGATCAATATGAAAAACTCCACAATTACTTTGCCAAGTACCAAGACTTCCGGCTACTTTCTGGTCTGTACCCAGTTTTGGAAAAAACTGAATCAAGAGGAACCAATTTGTGGAGGTGAGACAGAGAGAAAGCAAAACAAAAAAAAAAACAAAAAAAACAATTCAACAACAATGATAACTATTCAATAATGATTACATGAGCTACCGATGAGCAGATATTCCATTCAGAGCATGAACAACAAACTTTGATGGGCCAAAACAACACTCACACACAGACGCTGTTTACTGGTAATTCAACAAAACACTACTCTGAGGCGTCAACAGCCTCATAGTGGGCGGCATGCATTGATTTCTTTATGAGCGGAGGCCTGGCACTAGAGAAAGACCTGTCCAAAAGGGCTCGAGGGGGCAGCGTTTCTGGACTGGTACCGTAGCTTGCTTAATAGCTTAGAGCAGTGATGGAGAGGATGTGAACAATGCAACAGCAGACACTTTGTGTGCTTCACGTAGAGAGGGGGGGAGGAATCAACTTTTGGAAGCTTCATTTACAATAAGCTGTGAGGTTAAGTAGCGTTTTGAGCAAACGCTGGGTCTGTGAGGCTGAATATCAATGGGAGGCTTAAGGGCCGAGGCAGGCACTTAATCAGGGCTCAGAACCCAAGGAGAGGAGGAAGAGAGAGAGAGAGAGAGAGAGAGAGAGAGAGAGAGAGAGAGAGAGAGAGAGAGAGAGAGAGAGAGAGAGAGAGAGAGAGAGAGAGAGAGAGAGAGAGAGAGAGAGAGAGAGAGAGAGAGAGAGAGAGAGAGAGAGAGAGAGAGAGAGAGAGAGAGAGAGAGAGAGAGAGAGACGGGGGAATTAATATGTAGCACACACATTAATTATGCAATCACCGCCTTAATCTGCGCAGATCTGGACGAGCTTATGTTAACAGAAGCTCAAATTTACTGTAATGACAGCATATTTACATTGACTAAAACTACGAAATCAATATGTAAATGTAATGTTTGTTGTAGCTAACCGGGGAAGATTGGAAATGTGTGGAGTGGGAAGGATGGATGCATATGTAATAGGGCTGAGCAGAAGGGGGAGAGAGAGGAAATGTGTGTCCGTGTGTGTGTGTGAGAGTGAGGGACACATAAATAAGGATCTAGCTAATATCATCATGATTTGTTTGGACACAGTCCCGGGCCGCTGCTGGCAGGCAACTCCAGTCCTAAACAGAAAGAGATAGTGGGTAAACTGAGTGGAAGTGTTACTCTGTCCTTGCAAGGAAAGAAGGAGAAAAAAAAAGAACATCTTATCAGTCATTTATGGCAGACTGACAAGCCAGTTAGTGGCTGTGTGGGTGAAGTTCACTTCAAGATTTACTTTCAAAACTTGGATTCCTCGTTGTGTTAAATAGCACAAATATAGCCACTCAAAATATCACCAAATGTGTTCACAGAAAATGAAATGTCATCTGTACCCAGTCATCTCAATGCTCCTCCTCAGTACCCAACTGACTTAAGAGGTCTGACGGGTGAGACGTAGACCAGGAGAGATAAACCCATGTTTCAGGTGTAATATCCCTGTGTCTCGACTCTGCTTCCACCGCTGATGTTTTCAAAGCAGCTGTCTTGTGATAGTAGTAGGCCTCCCACGCAGTGCAGGGTTGAAGGGTGGATGTCTCAGTGTTTGCTTCTGCCTTCGGCGCTCTCTTTCTCGCTCTACACACACACACAGCGACATCTGGGCCGGCCTGCAACCTCTCTGGAGGTACTTGACACGGCATAAGGGTGCCGGGAGGAAAATGTCACTTAACTTTATGGACAGAGAAAATGGAGCGTTTTGCAGGGGAGAAGAGCAGGCTAAACAGATTGGTTTCATTCTGAGGTAAGCCCATCGCCTCCGCTGTGGGTCCCTGCGGCACAGAGCAGACTCTAGACCTTATTAAACTAGCACTGCCAGACACAGAGACACACACAGACACACACACACAGACACACACACACACACACACACAATGTGACATGTGCCTGCAAAACACAAATACCCACACATGAGACTTTCTCACATGCACACAGCCACACACACACAACATACAAATACAAGCTGACTGACCGCCTGAGTCCAACCTCTAATACAGAGGAGGTCCCGTCAACAGGCACACAAGGTCCTCTTACCTCCTCCACATTTTGCATCCACAACAAAGCAGGCGGATGCGAAAACGTTCAGGCTCTGCTCTGTTTTGGTCTGCCATCTTGTCCCAAAGCTAATCAGTATGCTAACTGTAAGATACTTTCCATCAGTGCTGCTTTAGCCAGCCAGCTAGCTAACTCCCTAAAGCATCTGTATCTCTGCTACAGGATGGCTGACACACGGAGGGAGAGGGGAGGGACAGGAAGCCGGGAAACAAACACCCAATGCCTAATGAATCATTTTTGCAATTTCAAATTTCTTTCTAGAGTTCAAATTAAAATAACCTTTCAATAAACAAACACCTCCTGAGAGCTGGTGCAAAGAATAAATGAGGAGAAAAAGGAGTGCCATTAAAATATTCATCAGGCTTTCATCATTTATGCAGGAGATTAGCTCCTCCTCGGCACCCTCTTGTATTCACAGGCAGTCGTCAACATGGCCACGAAGAAAAACCTTCTTTACAACAGGCTTTAACACCACAGTGCTAACTGCACATGACATCGCTAACTAAATAACTACCTGAGATGGATTGAAGCACAGTGGAAAATCTCCCAAAGCCTTGAGATTTATTTCTAATCAAACAAGGGAACTAAGATGAGTCGAGTCTGCGGGTTGATAACGATAATGCGTCACTATTTAATCAGTCGGTTTGGTTTAGGTGTGTGTGCTGAATGAGACAAGCTCTACAAAGTAATTGCCAAGGGAATTATCAGTATAGCACATTTGCTTTTCTATTCAGCAACAATTTGAAGCAAATAGATATGAATGGGGAAATAGAGTTTGACTTTAAAACTCATCTCAAGCTATATACTGGCCAATATGGGCCTAGGTGTACTCTACATGATGTAGTGGGCTATATTAGTTTACCCAAGTCAGAATTATTGGCACATATTGCAATCTTTGGGATAAATCACTTATTCCAAAATAAGGTGAAATGAATAAACCTTATGACTGCCAGTTTCGTTGTTGTGATTCAAAATATATAATTAAAATTTAAGAGAATCATTTTCATTGGTAAAGGTCTTCAACAACAGCAGCCAAGAGTTTTAGAAACCACTAAAACTTTTGATGATGGCAATAACAAAAACTATACATTTTCTCTAAGTGTTAACAAGTTCCTGATCATACAGTGAGACCTTCATGCTTAGTGTATTGTGGGCATGCGGTGTGATCAGGATTTATTTTTACAGCAGGCTAACAGCATGTCTGGTTCCTCTACAGGGAACCGATCCTCCCTGCTCCCTGATCTGTCACCTACAGGGTCGACTGTATATACACACACACACACGCGCGCACATACACGCACACACACACACACACGCACACACATGCACACACACACCCCCCCTCCCTCTTCAGCCCCAACTGTCCTCCGCCAAAATAGTTGACACAGAATAATGAGCTTCTGACACCAAATGATATCGGTGACACTTGGAGAAATAGAAACGGTGCTGCTAAAAAGACACAGCGGTTACTGGGGGAGTGAGAAGACAAGAGAGAAGAGAGCGAGGGAGGGAGGGCTGGGGAGATAGAGGCCATTAGCTGCCAACAGATTATAACTACCACTTAGCCTAACTAGCAGGCAAAGAGCCAAACTGCCAAATGACTTCTCCTTTTCAACTGTTCCGATGATGTGCTTGTGTGGTTGCTAACATGAGGAAACGCGGGGAGAGTAGTACAACATTACTTTTGAATACAATATCTCAGGTTGATGCCAGTTGAGGCCCTAGACACAATATGTATAAATAACTCTGGTACCTTAAGAATGTGAAAGGCATGCCACTGAAAATAGTCAAAAGATCTATTAACGTGATCCTAACGAAATGTTTTCTTCTGTGAAAATTAAACTGAAAACTGTACACCACCTGATAATGACTGGAGACTGATTCAGAGACACAATGCCCTTTACAGATGACTGTAGAGATTTCTCTGAAAGCAGGGGATTGATATTTTTGCTAGCCTATCCTGTTGTTCAGTAACCATGCCCCCTGTTACATCATTGAAAAAGTTTTCATGCTCATGTTTTTGTTTCTGAAAAACAGGCCCCAGGCTCCAATTAGCATTTTGTTAGTAACACTGGTGCAAGTGAATGGGATATGAAACCACATCTCTCAGAAACCCATTTCATTATCTTCCACAAGCTATAGTGCATAAGTAGTGGAATGGTGTGCAATTCCCGACACACTCTCTAAAGTCATTTCCGTTCGTTTGGTGCAATTCCCCCCCCCCAACAAAAGTTCTCAACCAAAAAATGACGTGAATTCATACTTATTTGAGAAGTTAAACATCCAATTTTATAAATACCCATAAAAGACACATAAAGACACTCACTTATGAACTTAGAAAAGAGTACAAAACCTGAGTGCAAAAAATACAAACTCTGAGATTGTATTTTGGGCGATGGTGTTTTCATGTAGAGGATCCATACTTAAATAAAATGAAAAGGTTGGAGGCCACTTCAATGCAAAGACTGAAAATGTAGTAATCGTTTAGTAAGTGCAAACAATAAGACCCATAAAGAGCAATCAAACACGGTGACAAACTTTGATACTAGCAACGCATTTCTTCCTCAGCTTGAGACATTCCTTATTCTGCATGTAGTACAGAAGCCTATCGCTGGTTTCGTTGATTGCTCATTGTCCCTTCCAACCATGGGTAAAACATGGTAATGGTAAAAGTGATATTCAACTTAAAAAGACAAATGGACCACGATTCATTTATGAAACTTCAATGAAAACAGTACAGGATGAATTATATATATTCATTAATGATTGTGAATTTTGGTCACTGTCTGGAATTGGCCACACTGACATTAATAGAACTGTTTGACAACACTTGTAAGTGAATTTGAGAGAAATGGTTTCATTACCCTACACTAGAATTGCTAACAAATGCAGCCAGGAGGGTGGTGCCAATTTCTCACAAACAAATCTGGTGTGAAAAAAAAAAAATATTCTGTGTCCTCGGAGGGAACTTGATTAGTGCTCAACAGCATAGGCTTCTAAAAATCCTGAGCCATCCTTTTAATAATTACTGGAGAGGTAGCATATATGTTCTCATCTCCTCAGGTCCCTAACTGGGGCTGGTAGTGTCTCTGTAATCAACACAGATAATGACAGCCAGCACACACACAGGCTGACACAGATGTGCATGGCAAGCACATCTGCACACAACACACACAAACAATATACATAATAAAATAAACTAGCAGCAACAAAAATATCTATGCACACACACACACACACACACAATCTTACACTCCCAGATGCATGCATGTTTATACCCCCCTATTAAAAACAAAAAATAACTGTGTAGTCTAGCCCAGTACTCTTATCCTCAAATTGAACTAAAAATGATCCGTGTTGTCTTACAATAAACAGGTGCAATGAGGAGAGGAATCTGACCTTCACGGGTAAGATGTTTACTTGACACTGATGGAAGAAAATCACACATTCAACTGCCACCTGTGATTGGATTACTGCTATATCTGCACATTGAGCAGTCTGACATTTCAGAAGGAAAGGTTGCTAATACTGCAACGCATTCGCTGAGATGAGCAGAATAACCCTTGGAAGGAGAAAACTGAATGGAGCCTTCTCATGAAATCTCTATTGTCACTAGGTACCATCACTAATGTGACAGACTGGAATATATTGAAAAATGGGGGGGGGCGGATTAAATATGTAGTGCAGAGGGTCAGAAAAACACAAAAAATTCTCTGAATACTAAGAAGTAAAACAACCTTCAGCAAGACACAATGTCAGTCTGGAAGATACAAATAAGGCAAAGGAAATTATTATTTACATAACACATTTGTGTGGCAGCAGGCTTTCCTTTCAAATGTCAAAATGGATGTGAGAAAATACATGTGCACCATTGGGTCAAATGTCTCTCAATATTCCAATGAAAGTGGCATTTGCCATACACATTTATGGTGTTGGCTGGTTTGTGGAGGAAACACCTCCATAAATGGACATAGAGCTCCACCTGGTGTTCACTATGAGTTACTATGCTCATGCTAGTACCATTACATTTCATAGTATGTGTGTGTATTGAAGGATGAGAGGAGGAGCAGGATTTATCATAATAGACACATAACAAAAAGAGGTTAAGAGGGCTGGATACCTGTTTTGGCTGGTACTGGCAGTAGGGGCAATGTCTGGGGTGAGGACGTACAGGCTGTTGTTCTTGGGCAGGTGTAAACTTCTCAGCACCGTCTGACCACGCAAACACACAGACACACACACACAACTTTTAAATGGTTCCCTTCACTATAAAGTAATAAGCTACTATAGCTTATAGATGTCAAAGCTGGTGAATAGTTCATCTGTGGGTTAAATTCCCATGTATGCACTCATGGTACTGTAAGGAACTTTGGATAATGTCCAACAAATGGCACACATTATGTTCTAATGCTACAAAGAGTACTAGCTATAATACATCTGACAGAATGGGAAACTGTTAATTCCCATTGTAAAGAACCTTCTAAGGTTCTAGGTGCAGCATTTGTGTTAATGAGGATTGCTGTTGCCCTCTTATGAATCAGTGTTAGTGCAGGGAATTAACTTTCAGATGAAGTAAAAGTCAAGACAGATTTGCGAGAAAAGGTTTGTGAACCCTTTTCAATTACATGCATTCCTGTATAAATGGCTCCTAAAATATGGTCTGATCTTCTGCTAAGTGATAAAAAAGATACACAATGTGATTTAACAAAAAATACAAAATTGTACTTTTACATGTCTTTATTGAACATTTTGTTCAAACGTTATCTGCTTGAATTGGAAAAAGTATGTGAACTATGAGATTTAGTAACTGGTGGAAGCTGCTTTAGCAGCATTAACCTCAACCAAACGTTTCCTGTAGTTGCTCATCTGACCTGCACAACGGTTAGGTGGTGTTTTGGACCATTCCTTCATTCTGAACTGTTCATTGATATTTTTGGGATATCTTGTATTAATGGATTGCTTCAGGTCATGCCACAACATTTCAATAGGGTTAAGGTCAGGCTTTGATTTTGTGTTGGGGTCATTGTCATGTTCCATGACCCAACCTCCGTTAAGCTTCAGATCGTGGACCCTGATATTCTCCTGTAGAATTTGGACTTCATTGTTCCTTCAATGATTGAAGCAGTCCAGGCCCTGAGGCAGCAAAGCAGGCCCAAACCATGATGCTCCCTCCACCATGCTTCACGGTTGGGATGAGGTTTTGCTGCAATTTTCATCTCATCTGTCCACAGAACATTGTTCCAGTAGCTTTATAGAACATCCAGGTGGTCTTTGGCAAACTTGAGACGGGCAGCAATGTTTTCTGTGGAGAGCAGTGGTTTCCTCCTTGGTATCCTCCCATGAACACCACTCTTGTTTAGTGTTTTGCTTATTGTGGACTCATGGACACAGATGTTAGATGCCAGCAGATCCTTAACTGTTACCTTAGGGTTCTTTGTCACCTCCTTGACCATTATGCTGCGTGCTCTTGCTGTGATCTTTGCTGCAACTCCTAATTTGTATACCATCTGTATACAATCTGTCTGACTGCAGACTGATGGAGGCCCACGTCTTTGGAAATGCTTATGTAGCATTCTGAGACTCAATATCTCTTCTCCAGAGGTCCTCTGGCATATATAACTTTTCAGATTCTGTTGGTAACCAAACATTGTCGGGGTTTTATGAAAGGACACCTCTAACCCACACCTGTATGTCAACCCATTGATTGGATCATCTGACTTCAATCATCCCCTTTCATATAAGTCATTATCCTAGAGGTTCACATACTTTTTACAGCTTAGGCTGTAAAAGTATGTGTATTATTTGATAAAGCACATTGTGTTTATCTACTGTGACTTGCACATGAAGATCAGACCATATTTTAGGAGCCATTGATGCAGGAATGCAGGTAATTCAAAAGGATTTCCTCGCAACTGCATACTGCACACCACCAAAACCACATTTATTTACAAAATGACATAGGGACGAACTTAAAATGTGCAAGTGCAAAAACATCAAGAAGAAGAAAAAAGAAAGAAAAAAGGGATACAGGAGCAACTAAATCATTTCTAAAGGCCATAAACTCACACTGTCAGATACATCTCCACTCTTCCATCCCTTCAGCTGCATTTTGGACACTGGAACCCCCAGCTCTGTCTCAAGGATTTGTTTGATTTCTCCTGTGAGGGCGATTAGGGATTTTTCAGTGTAACATTTATCCACAAGAGGGCAGTATGCAAAAAATGTTTTCTGTATCTCTGTGTACACACACACACACACACACACACACACACACACACACACACACACACACACACACACACACACACACACACACACACACACACACACACACACACACACACACACACACACACACACACACACACACACACACACACACACACACACACACACACACACAATGTGTATTATGGACATCAGTGTGTGTACTGCTCACCGACTGTGCTGCCTTCCTCCAGTACCACCTCTATAGAACGCTGCCGGTACTCCACCCTGAAGTTGAGCATCCGGGGCTGACGCTCCACAATGTGTCGGGAGGAGGGGACGATGGGGCAGAAAGCTGAGGTCGAGGAGGATGGAGGAGAGGAGGACAAAGATGAAGAGGAGGGGGGAGGAGCCGCACTGCCTGCTGCTGCCTCAGCTGCTTCTGATTGGTTAGGAGGTCCGTAGAGGTTGGCCTGGCTGGCCTGGCTGGCCTGGCTGGCCTCACTGGAGAAGTTACTGTACAGAGGTGAAAATGATGCAGAGGGTCAAGCACTCAGCACTGAATTGTTGAACTGAAGGATTGTCATGGTGTTTCATAAAAGATCATGCAGGATTGAAAGAAGTGGGCAATTTGGAGATACAGCCAATAAACCTAGGAAGAAACATCTAGGGTAACATCAGAGGCAATATCTGTTATAAACGCCTAGGGATATAACAAAAGTTTGTGAGAAAATTTCATGATACAAAGATTTTGTGATATGCATCATGGAGTTTCCATTCTTTTACACTAGAGAGCACAAGGCTAGCAGGTTTTAGCTTGGGTCATCACACTTCTGGCAGCATTTTGAGTTTCCAATTAAGGAATAAAACTACAACAAAACAACTGAACAGACAAAGACTTTTTGTAAGTACTGTAAGCAAGCCTTGCTTTACAGGTAGCACTAGCAACACTGCATCATGTACAACATCACATGAAAAACCTGTATATGGCTAAATGAACCGAACCATGAGCTGAATGTATTACATCCCTCTAAAGGCCTAATCAGCAATATCAGCAGATATCTGCTGCCACATAGTCATAGTCCAACATACAGAGCAAGCAATTACAGTCTTGAAAGTGGGACCTAATGGCCAAGAGCCAGCAGAAACTATACTATTTGCTGCAAGACAGAAAAAAATGTTTTTTTCTACTGCAAAAGCAAGTGACAAAATGCTTTCCCTCTCTCTCTTCCTCCAACTGTTCTTTATTCTCTTTCTCATGCTTTTCTATTTCTGTTTGTCTCTCTGCTCCATGCTTGGGAATGACACCCCCTTTACCACATAACAGCAAATTATGTCTTTTCTCTCTGCTGGCCCTGAACAGAGCCTGCCCTTTGTTGCTTGAAGTGTAAGCAGCAACTATCTTGCAACAAGAAGAGAGGAGAATGCCAGGCTCAAGGTCTTTAACAAAGTCTGCATTTTATTTGTCCCACTACATTACAGAGGCAACAGTTCTACAGCATTGGTTGACCGACTACAACCACACAGCCTGGATAACCAAGCTAGGTCAACAGGGTGGGAAATTAAGACCAGCCAAATGGTAGTACATTATGACCAACAATCACTTGAAGGTCCTATTCTATTTGTAAATGTATGTGGATGGTAAAATGCAGTGTCTGGTATATTTTGGAATGCAACAGCCACTGAGGTCAGTGGACAGAAAAGTTAGTTTCACCCTACCCAACCAGCCAATATACTTTATTATGATACTCAAGTCAATATGTTCCTGTTCTTAAAAATATATATTTTTAAAACAACAGACATCACTATGTATCAAGCACGGATGGATCTCCCACACATTAAGCTGCCTGCTGTAAACCCACAAGTTAGAGTTAATGGTTGTGATAACACAAGTTAATCCCTCTTTCTGACATGAAAGCATCTGGAAAACACACTCTAAATCACAGGCTGTGGGCAAGGAAATCCATCTATGTGCATGAATTAGATGCAGTAACATACAGGTTTTTCAGCACCAAGCATGCGCTCACTATCCATTCTAATGAACTCTGCAGTAATTGAGAAATATCATCAACATAAATGACCAAGGCTGTGAGATAAAATTCACCACAAAAGTGACTGCTACTAGTTTAGCTGGCTAACCCTCGCGAACAAGTTATTGTGTTGCTATGAATGAACCTCCATTCACAAAAATTCAGCTTTAATGCTGCATATTAGATTTATTGCTAACTGACTTAACTCAAAATGAACTCAAAAGATGGCATCATGTTGCAGGCCCTGCAGCAAAGCATACACACAAAGTAAAGAGGTTCGCTGAAGCTGAAAAATGCAATACTAATTATTCAATTCTGGGAGGTGAGGTAAGGACACAATGCAACTGTGACACAGCTGCAGCACAGCACAAAGATAAAGGATTATTTTTAAAGAAAGGAAAGATGGAGATCTTGCTAATAGGATTTTTACAATTCCTGGAAGCACCTAAAATAGCCTAGTTTATGGTGTGAGCTCTCAAAACAAGCAAGAGAGATCCTAAGTGCACTTTCACCAAAACTTGGCACAGTATCTCTGAAGGCCGTTAAATCGGCCGTTGTTACTGTTTGGGCGTAGTTCCATGCTGCCCTACATCTAGATGGCACTGTTCTCTAATGCAATCCAGGAGGTATTCCCAAGCACACACAACTGCTGAGCCCTTCACCGAGTCAGACCAGAAAGAGTTCAACAGAGGGTTCAGCATTTTTTTTATTAATTGCTGGCAGGAAAACATTTTGGATGCCCTGAAGAGTCTTGGTTAGTGATCAATAAGACAAGCTTCTTAAAATTCCCAACCCGCTAACTACAGAGGACACAGGGGAGGAGGGGACTGCATTTTAGACTGGAACGCCGCTGTAGCCTCCAGCTGGCTGCGGCTCAGGTCACGTCATCAGGGGCTGTTTACTGGGCAATGCCAGCCTACCCATACCAGTGCCAGCCACTTAGTAAATGTGTTGGCTCCTGGTCACACTGGCAAGCAGGCTCCATTCATAACGATGTGTGCCCTTAAGAAAGACCAACAATCTTCTCATGGCCCAAGGGCTTGAAACACACTCAAGCACATGCATGCATGCGCACACATGCACGCAAGTGTGTACACAAAATAAAACGGTTTAACAGAATGTCCCCAGCTTTAGTGGGTGCAGATCAGCTCAGTGCATTCATGAGTGTCGACTAACCGTTGAAGGAAAGTGAAGCGCACAATGCCTCTTATAGAAACCTTTTCACTTTAGAAACTGTGTACAACTCTACTCTTGGCAGAGGAGTTTCCTTGCAGTTGCAATGTCTTTTTATTATTCCACTATTCAACAGCAGCATAAAAAACATAGCAGAAACAATAACCTCCACAGTCAAGTAGCATCTACTCAATTGCCCTCTTCATGATACATAGTTAGTGTCACCCAGTGCTGGACCACTAGCCTTTAAAATTCAATTAAATAGTAAATTATTAGATTGAAAAGCAAATGCTGTTTCACCATAAAGACGTGACTCTCACCTGTTGTGCACAAATCAAGTAGTGTACAAACTATACTCATTAGCCTGGCCAGCAAAACAAGATGCATCTGTGGCACACTAGGCACACTTGTTAGCCAGGCTAAAGGAAACATGTAGCCTAGAGATAGTCTGAAATTGCAAGTCATTTCCACTTCGCTAGCAATATATTGGGCATTGTTTTGGGAAACTGATGGGCAACAGTGCTTAAGGAGTTGCTTTTGTCTCACAGGAACATCCTATTGCTAGGAAACAGTTAAATAGGTTTTTGTGTCAATTGTAGTTGCTATTTGACCCCAGCCAGACCAATGTACTGCCACACAATCTCACTACAACATTGGTTGTTTGAATATAAACAAACTAATCATGCAGACTAATCAACAGCTAATCATGCACAACTTCAGGCAGCTGTCAGTGTTATAAGTTCACTTGATATTTGTCTATGATTTACAGTGAATGTGTGGCAACATGATGTTACCTTTGCAAGATCCCATTCTCCTGTGGTATCACTCCGTTAATGGCTGCCTGTAATGAAAGTGGAAATTCAAGAAATTCAAGAAAGAAGTATTTAATGATGAAAGTACCCAATAACATAATTATGCAATCCCATCTTATATCATAAGTACATTTCACATCATTGGTAGATGACAGCATGAAAAAAGGAATTAATAGCAAATACATAAGGAATGCATTTCAACAGCCTCCTCAGTGTGCTTTGTTTGACTCTGGGCATTCTCGTGTCAATCCTACAATCCCTATATTACAAAGGATGCAAAATATGTATATATAAGGCACTCAATGAGGGTAATAGTGAGAATGAGATAGATATTCCCCAAATCTCCCAAATACCAAAACAAATCCAATAATGATATCCTTCCCATCCTAATCCTGTGTAATGGGTAAGGACACAGCGACTTTGAGAACAACTTGGGGAACATAATTTGGTTTCCAAGCATGAATTAAGTTTGGATATGGACTGCTTTATATACATGCAAAGATAGATAGATGTAAATTATGGAGCAATGAGCACCATCTTGCCAGCGATTGCCCTCACCAAGATACAATGTATGAACATGAGAGTCATGAGATGACAGTAATATTTAACAGGTACTTTTAAAAGGTGGTGTTACACAATGGTTAATTTGATTAATGGGTGCTTAATCAAAAAATGAATTCACAACTTTCACCATTTTAATCACCCAGCTAGATTTTTTTTATGGAATACGACCTCTAAATGATAGCTGGTTACTTGCCAAGGTGACTGGTTGGATAGAACAACCTGCCAGCCACAGGCTAAATTTACAAGCATTTTGTTGGTGGATTGTGTCAATTTCCCCCCTACTTGGCCACGACTGACTGACACGACTGGAGAGTGTGTTCTTTTTGTAGATTGTAGGAACTCAGAAAAAAACAAGCATCAAAATGTGATAGGAAATGAGGGGATATGCAGGGAGGGAGGTCTACTCAAAACAAAGAGTGAAAAGACAAAGAGATGACAGTTTGTTCAGAGCTTTTGTTTGAGGGATTACTCTCGAACACACGCTACATCTAACTATATTAGCAGAAAAAAGCAAACTGAAGTTTGTTGTTCTGGTCTGAACATGTAGCTGCAATAAAATAATATTTTTGTGCTACCAAAGGATTTCACAATTTTATGTGAACGTATAAAATTCAGATAGCAAATACAATTTTAAAGAAAGTATTCATCCTCGTGTTTTTTTTGTTTTTGTTTTAGCTAAATTGCCTCTGGCCCAAAAATGACTAACTTTTATTTCATATGCTACTTATTGATTTGTATTTCTTCCTTCATCACATTGTCTCACCTAAGATGAAACCTTGCTTTTTTAAATCATAGTGTTTTATCAGAGTTTCTATTTATTATCACTGCAAATAAGTGTCCCGAAATATTCACCTGTCAAGAATAATTTTACCTGCCAAAATAATTCATAAACATCTTTCATAGAACTATGTCAAAGTTTGCAGACATTTACAACAAGTACCACTTATTATGTACAGGCAAAGACCTGTATATAACTGAGGCATTCAAATGTTATTTCACAAAGTTACTGGCCAGTATGTCGGGGGACCCTTACTGATTTATCTGCTAATTCTAACCAGCATTTGACATTTGACGGGTGGTAATTTCAGAACCTGGCAATTAAGTGAAAACAAAAAAAGTGAGATTTTTTTGAACAGACAATTTTATGTAGTTGTACAGTATAACACAATGTGTGTTAGATGGGTATATTCTACATAAATACAAACTATGAAGAACGCCGTTATTTTTCTCATTAGATATCTATGCTTTTGATATATTGTTCCAACCTGGTCCCCATCCACACACCGTGCACAAACTGATTGTTTGTCAAGGCTTACACAACCAACCAGCTACCGCAGAGGAACTGCAAGTCATCAGATTTACAGGTGCAGTGAGCCCAGGCCCCAGTGTCTGTCCTGCCACTGCTTGAACTGCTGCTGCTTGCTTTGAACTCATGCCAGCCCCCTGAACAGCACCAATCTAAATATAGAGTGCCCCCTTCTCAATATGCACTTTACAGTAAAGGGCTCCTTCGTCACATCATGTTTTAACTTCAGACATGAACACAGTCACCCAAGTGTAAGTATAAGATAGGAGACTTGATATAATGCAGAAGTATTGTGGACATTACATAACTACACAGTAAGAGTGAATGTTAAGAGTTAAGAGGGTAAGAACAGTAGTCATGAAGTTGTCAGTCAATGAGCGATGCCCAATGTCTGCAGCCAATGAAGTATGAACTTACCACTAAATCCCAGTTATTAAGCTCTAGCAGGGTGATTGCCTCTGCAATGTTGTCAATTCCAGTGCAAGCCTGTGAGAAGGGGAATACAAAGAGAACAAAAAGAATAAGAACAGAGAATGACAGTTGAAAGATATGACTTGACATGTTGACTTTCGATCTGACTTTCGAAACATCTCACAACAACACAGAGGAGAGAGGAATGTAAATCACCTTAAAAACTCAGCAACTCTCACACCCCCACCCATTCACAACAATAACATTATTTACAGTGCTGGCAGCCCTCACAAATACATGCAAATACAAATAGTCAGACACTCTTCTCCCACCGTACATATTGCATTCTTCAGCCCCCAAACATTCATAAATGTAACAACATTTTTCAAGAAAAATACATGTCATGTCACAGAAAGTCTCCCCCTGCCTGTCACACAGAGCACTCAACAGGTTCAAAACACATAACCTGTTGACATTGAAAAACCACCTGGATAAAAGTTTCTGATAATACACAAGGACAACCATCTCCCATTCCCCAGACCCAGCCAGGAGGCAGGTTGTTGCCAGGACTCCTTTTAACCATGGTCTACTGCAGGTCCCCTGCCCTCTTAAGGAGCGGCTCCACCTAAACTCTGCAGTGCCCTCCTACCCTACACCTGTTACCTGTTATATCTCTTAAGACCGTAAGGTTCCTGACCTTAACACATATTGCATACAAGGCCTTCCCTGCATGTCCAAACTGCCCAAGGCTCAGAGTAGTGAAGGACAGCTTCCTCCTGCCAGCACCCAGGTTCTGCCGATACCCTCAATACAGGGGACTCAGCAGCCTCCACCCACACAACAATTCCCTGATAAATCCCTCCATCAGTCTCAGGGACGTCAGTCCAGTTTTTTACGCAAGGTCGTGGGGAGCTTTCCAAACGCCCCTGACAGGAGACAGCTGGTGTCCCAGCTTGGTGATGCCACCTCTCATAAGGCATTGCTTTACGGTGGCACACTGACTCCAATGGAAACACTGGGTTGAGAAACAGAGCAACCTCCTATACCCACAGTCCAGACACCACACACTCCACAAATGTATACATTGGCAGATGCCAAGATATCAAAACTGATGTGTAAAATACTGAGAGATCTGTGGTGGTTTTGCTGCTGAGGAAAAGCTTATGGTCCAGTCCTAAAATGGCAGGCCTCTGCAGCACTGCATATGCTGGTCCACTCCAGCAGGTGTTGCTTCCACACTAGCTGGAAATCTACCACCCTGCTCTCCAGGCCCATCTAGCCCTGACAGCCCTCCTTGTATTCCCTTGTTTGGAAAGTTGAGAATTGAAGTAATTTCTCCATGTACATAAAAACACAATATTGATACGAAATTAGCTTCAGCCTACTGCTGGACCTTGTACACAGTACAAACAATACCCTTTGACCCTTGCAAAGTAGGCTAAACAAAGTAAGTCATTAATAATAACAGAGATTTTGATATTGCAAAGTGGGTCACCAATTCCAGTTGCAGTTTTGATTATATCTTTGTCTTCAAGTATGTAACTGTGAAATAAATCAGATAAAGCCACAGGCCCAAACATCAAGCCACAACCACTGTGTCGGTCTTTGGTCTGTCAGTATGACACATTGTCACAAACACACTGTCTGCTTGTGTTGCACATTGTCAGTATGACACATCTCACTCTATTCATCTCAAGTACTTTCGAAAACACCAAAAGGCCACTTACAGCCTGATATTTTTCTTCTATCCCTCTAGAACTAACACACGTCTCATTTACCTCTCCTTAGCTCTTATAATGCTCTTATGATGCATGAGAAATTTCTGTTTGATGTCCATTTCCATTTGATACTTGTTACAAGTGCTGTATCTGTCTCATATGGCATAGCTTTGGCACAATGCCCATTTAGATTCTCCATTAATCGCATAACATGACAAGATTGCTGATTTGCCCTTTCACTAACATTTTAGGATACCACCTAAAGGTTAAAGTAGCTACACTTACTGTATTAATACCTTACCTGAGGCCAAGTTTCTCATTATATCTGATCTCATGTGTCTGAAGAAAGATCTCACTGTTTAAAAGGTTAGAGAGAATGATTAGCTCATACATTAGGAAATGACTAGGAGTTCGTTGATGTCGAAGCAGTGTAGCACTGTATGGTAAGGTGGTCCCGGACTTACTGCTATCTAACCCAACAAAGGAATTCAACTGTGTGAAAGTAAGACTGGAGCTGATGCTAACAGAAACAAAAGATAGCAGTAAGAAAAGTAACACCTACTCCAGCAACTGAGCAGTAAAGTCACAAAGAAGCAGTTCAGCAAGCACAAACGATAATTAGACACAGAGAAATTGTAAGGGAAGTGCAACAGGGTGATGGAAGCCTACGAATCGATAACCTATTGTACTATCAATTCCTCTTATTGATACCAAGAGGCTGTTGCTCAGCTGTATGGTGTTTGTTCCAACAGCTGTGCAACAGATTTTTGGGCCTTTTGGTATAGCGCTGACCCTTGACAATTTATCTAATAGGAATTGAGAAGGAGTGTAATCAATAAGGAGAACTTAAAATGGCATTGGACTCAGTAAAATCCTAATGATAGACGGCCCTAAATATCCAACTAGTGGCTAAGTGAAGGCCCCACATGTCCTATATTTTAAGAAACAGCAACACTTAGACATATCCTGTCAGGATGAAAAGTTAATCTTTAGCCCAAGGATGATAAACTTGGCGTGTTTGAGTCCTGAGCAGGAACAACTGAGAGTAAACAAACAGAAATGAATAGGAGTACCACTATGAATGAAATCAGCTTTGTACATGAAGACGAACAAATCAGGAAAGAATCATCAGTCTGAGATGTTGGAGGAAGCTTGGGATTGGTAAATGGAAGTAGACATGGGCCAGTAACATACAGATAACATGGTAGATGAGGCATATGAAAGGAGATAATTTAGATAGAGTGAGCTAGCAGATGAGGCTAAACAGCAGGGCCAGAAAGCCAGGATATGCACTGGATTTGTAGCCACATCCACTACTAGTTTAGTCAGGGATTTAGGGACATTACAGTAGGTCATAAAGGCAGCTTCAGAATTGAAATCGTATATATATATATCATATGATTGTATAGCTATGATGAGAAATAACTTATTCTCAGCTCTTTGTATAATTATGTCACTTAAGCTCACTGTTAGAATTTGGTTTCTGAATTGCTGAGTGGACCACTACAGGCTAGGAGGGTCTGTCGTCCCTTTAACCTAATTGTTGATGCAATTCGTTTACTGATCTGCTAAGAGGTCCATTTTAAACCAGAAGTGTCAGTCGGTCATTTAGTCTGCAATTGTAGGTAGGATTTGGTGTCTGAAATGCTGAGAAACATATTTCAAGGGGCTGTGGAGAGGGGTGGTTCTTGGGTGTTTTGACATCTGCAGATGTCATGGTCTTACTTAATCAACATATGAATGGGAGGTGCCCACTAGATAACCCCAATAACATATCCACTCTCACCCACCACTCTTTACTTTAACATCCAAGCTGGGTTTTTACATATACATTTTACATATAAAGCACAGGGATAGTTACAGCAGATCCTGTGTAATGGTAAATGGCATGACTGTGGCCTTAATTTGTACAGCCAACATTACAAAAATTTAAAGCATCCTATATTATACAACTTTACTTCATCTGATATGTTCTCCGTCATGCTTTACCATGTTTCATATTGAACAGTTTGTCCCTGCTTGTCCTAAACATTATTACAGAACACTGTGTCATTTGGTTGCTGACCTACGTCATCATCATAAATGACAAACCTATTTTCATTAGCGACATAAACAATTTCTGTGCTGCTGTACGTTTAACCTCCCTTGTTGGTCAGCTAGCTAAAAGTATCAGCTTGAGTAATGCAGACTTTGGCATCCAGAACTTGTTACTAAACATAGCTTAAGTGTTTTTAGCTTGTGAACTAAACAATAGCAAACAGCTAACGTCGGGAAAGTAGCTAATTAGCCAACGCGTTAGCTTGATTAGTTAAGGGTAACGTTAAATAGTCTGCACACTCGCGTCGGATTATGGGTCTTGTGATAATTAATTATTTTAGCTAGCTAATTCACGTTACTGGGTTAAAATGACAAGCCAATGAGGGGGAAGGCAGCAAGGAGGCCTAAATTGTATAATCCAAGTTTATATTGTAGAGTAAGGTTATATATTTCTGTGGGTAGCTTTGCACGTTACTGTTGTTAAGCTTGACAGCTAACTAACTATGGTGCTACTTATATAAGCTTGGATCATAAGTTAATGTTACGGCTGTGTGTAAACAAGTTGACAGTTAACAGTTAACGTGATCACTGCAGGTCTCATGTCAGCTATAGTGTCTATCATGTTACTAAATTGACTATCGGCAAAAATCGCAAAGCACTCCGCTAACTAGGTTGTTAGCTATGGGTAACAGTTATCCAGTTAGCTAGCGAACAGCTAATAACAGGCTACTGATTCAGTTAGCAAGCTGTCAATTTGCTAGCTAGCTTGCTAGCCAAAGAAAGGAAAGCTCAGCTCAAGTCCGCTGATTACGACGTCAGCTGATGTGTGTTGTTGACACTAAGGCAATCAACAATAGCAGACAGATTAGCAAACTACATTTCTTTGCTAGCTATTGAAAATTGAGGACACAGAGAGACACACCTGAAAGTCAGCCAAAATCATTTCTCTATCCATGTTGCTATCGCCGCTATCGGAGGCCATGGCAATGACTGGCTAAAAGCAATTCTTCTACTGGCTCTCGCCGCTTTCTCTCCTCACAGAGGGTGACTGAATATTAACAAAATACTTTGCTCAGACGTGGCGACGTGTGAGAGCTTAGCTAATTGTAAATACTAAACTTTGTCGGGATCTACCAGCTTCAGATAATCACAATGGTGAAAACTACAGCATTCAGTTATCTTCTATCATTATTCTCAACTAGCCCATTGCTTTACGGCTAACGTAAAGTGACTGCAGATGGTGGGAAAAAGGACCAGCGGTCGTGAGCTATAATAAAGAGATTGAAAGGGGTATTTTGCAGTTTATTTTTCTCTATATACCCATGATCTATAGATCATCATCGATGATGTTTCTGTCTCCAGGTGCCCTGATGACTATAATGCGCCTGCCCATAATTGCTCTTGAATTAATGTGTATATCCCGGCATTGGGCTTCAACAGTAGTTTAGCGGTGTATAAAAAGCAAATAAGATTAAAATATAAAAATCCAGGGGCTGCCAAACATTTTCACTGTGAGAACCCCCAAACAATTTAATCACGACTCGCAATTGATAAGATTTTGTTCCAAGGAACCTCGTCTGAGAAGATTATGTAGTTAGTTTATCATTTATTATAGAATGATCACAGAACTATCTATTGTGTAGGTTGGGAGGGGGGAGTGAAACTTGTAAACAAAACAGTCATCCTTATACTTTCTCTCATCGCACTACGTTGAGTGAAATAATAGTTAAATTAAACTATTCCTCATTTTGCTGGGAACCTTGGGACCCAGCTTTGGGAACAAGTCATCTAGGCTGCTGAACAGGAGGCACCCTTCAGTCCGAGAGCAGGGCTGCAGCAGACAGTGAGGAGCTGTCCCACCGCTAGAGGGAGATGTTGTGACGAAGATGAGCCAATATGTTGCTTAAATCGACAATACAATAAAAAAACAAAACGCTTTGGCTCATTCACTGGATATCCCGTTTATCGGCGTGCAAGTTATAACGAACGATTAAGTATGAGAAGCTGATTGATTGTATTGAAAATGCCATATAGGGATTGTGTTCTCTAAGCGAAACGACTGAGCGTTGTAATATTGAATGCAGGAACCACACAGCCGCTACGTTACCGCAGCATCATGTCCGCACCAATGATTTTTATACTAAACCCCTATTGCACTCCAGTCCCGCCAATCATTCTAGCTGTCCAATCATCGCATCTCACAGTTTCTTGTAACTATTTCAAACTAAACTAAACTGACAGGGCTTTTCACGCCTGGTAGCCTATAGTGTCTATCCTTCAAATTACCGATCTTTTGCCATGTTGGTGAGGATATTTCGACAGCAGATAATAAACTGTGTTTGGACATGTAAAATAGAGATTGAAAGAAACTGAATCGGACGTCGTGATGACAATGGTTTAATGCTCGAGGATCATCATTATCTTGGTATTTGGAGTATTTCTGAAACTGAAACAAACTTTGTCACAGCGCGTGATTGTGGCAAAACAGCAGTGGCCTCGTTATCAAGACGGTTTCGTATGAATGGCTTAACAGGATGCTTTGCAACTGATTGTCATTTGCACATTTAGATTTTGGCAGCATATTTTGAAAATGGGCGGGAAGTGGGCGTAAACGTATGTTTTGATAACCTGTGAAGCTATAGCCTATATAAAATAATTTGATTATGTTTTTCAGATTACGGATCGGTACGACAAGACGAGGCGTTTCATGTCATTATTGAAGGAACCATAGCCAGTTGTATGCAGGCTATGTGGATTATCGAGCACTGCATGGAAGAAAGCTTCTGTTATGGCTCCAATTTCATTTAACGTGAGTTTTCTCAAATGTCAATCCTACATTTTTCTATTAATCAAAAGCTTACCTAGTCGGTGGATGGTTATTACAAATAATACAAATACAAATATGCTTATTATGAATACATGCCATTGCATTTTAGGCATTTAGCTGAGTTGCAGTTAGTGTGACAATAGCCTAATATTAAATTCCTAGATTACCAATATTACATGCAACCAATAGTAAGGGGGAGGTCAAGGCTCAGAGACAAAATGTCCTGACAATATTTTAACAGTTAAGTTAATTATTCTTGTGTCACTACATGTAGGCCTATGGGCTGCTAAAGAAATACGAGTTAGGGAGAAAAGGTGGACACATTTTACTGTTTATTTAACACCTTGAATTACAGGTTGAAATGTAAGAAACCCCACTGTGACTTTGTACACATAGAGCCATTTGACTGTCTGGTCATTCTGATTCAGCAGCAACGCAAAATACTGTAGGCAGAGAAATGAAAGCGGTAAAATCTCTGTAAATTCTGTGGCATGCTTTGGAGCTTGTTACATTTTAAATACAATTCATCTTCATCGCAGTAACCACGCATTTTTAACATTGGTATAGGCAATAGGCCTAATGCTGACATTGTGTAGTAGTCTTGCAGAGAAATTCCCCTTGCCGTGTAAATATGAATCTGCTTGGCACGAGAGTGGCATTGCAGGAAAAGTCATGATGCATTGCTATTATTATAGTTGAAAGCTATTTTAAGCCCTTAGTTACAAAGTACGAAATATGAGGATGGAATAGTCCTGAAAAATAGTTATGAATTCCAATTAGTTATAAATGTTGAGGGGATTTTCAAAATAGTTATGTATTGTTCTGAATAAAACCTTTTAAATGGTCCAACTGAAAATAGGATACCCTCTGACTGCACATTTTCTACAGATGGAATCAGGTTAAAACGGTGCAGAAATACAAATGTAAAATCTGAAGTATGATCAAAGAACACATTATCATTTTTTAAATACTTTGGTGCATTCAAAGACATTTAAAATTAATGTTATATTGTAATAACACTTCAAAAATGCCTTGCAGTTCATCTTGGCCTGTTAGTCTGGAAAGCCCTTTTGTCATTTAACCTGCCCAACGCCTTGTTTCTATCTTTTTATTCCTATAAGAATGGCTGAAGGTTCACAAGCTGACATGCTCTGCAGTGCTTCTGCCAGTGGAAACCTACCTGAAGTATTGTTTCTGCTGCACAATGGAGCAAATGTTAATGGATGTAATATATTTGGTAGATATAAGGAAGAACAAGCCAATTTCAGTGTTACTGTAAAAACGGAAAGCTATCCAAAGTAAGACTATAGATGAATATTCTGGTGACATTTGGTGCATTGTAAGCAACAAAAACAAAATGGTAGTTGTGGATCAGGAAATGGTGGCACAAGGTCCTATTGAAATATAACTGTAATAATTCACCCTATACATTCTTACTAAGGTGTTGTACCTGCCATGGGTTATATTGATTTTTGATTTTTTAATTTTGATTTATTTTTAATCAAAGGCCTGGATTTTCTTTAATTAAAGGTACATATCAATTCAGCCCAAACATTAAGGCACTTCAGCTTAAAAACATAACTTTCCTTGCTGCCTTAGAATTGCAAGTTGACTGAAATTGTACAGAATAGTTGGGTCAAAGTTCATTAGTTGTTCTAATGTAATATTCACTGAGTGAACTTAAGACAATCAGGTCAATCAGCAAATGTCCAGTCATGTTTACAAGTGTTTATTAATGAAATCCACTAACTGTTAATAATGAAATCCACTAACTGTTATTTACTATTTTACTACTAAGGATTTCAGTGTCACAAAATTGTTATATTGTAATAACACTTCAAAGGCAAAAATGCCTTGCAGTTCAGCCTGCCTATGCGTAGGTGGCAGGCAGGCTCCTTTTTCCTGGCAGTTTCCTATTGGTTGGGCTGTGAGGAATATTACAGGCCTGTTAGTCTGGAAAGCCCTTTTGTCATTTAACCTGCCCAACGCCTTGTTTCTATCTTTTTATTCCTATAAGAATGGCTGAAGGTTCACAAGCTGACAAGCTCTGCAGTGCTTCTGCCAATGGAAACCTACCTGAAGTATTGTTTCTGCTGGACAATGGAGCAAATGTTAATGGATGTAATATATTTGGCAGAACGTCATTGCAGGTTGGTACAAGCTATCTCAATCTAGTTAATTTGTCTCGAGGTGGACTAGTAATGAGTTTGATCACGTTAATTAACTATATCTGCATGCAGTGTAACAGGCATGGCCATTATCATAAACAGTTAACAAAATGAAAATACAATTTCTCTTTTCATATGGTTATGAGACCCATTAATCATCAATATTCATATTCATATTTTAGCTTCAAATATCCAATAGGCTATGTTTGTTATGAAGAATTAAATAGCCTTAATTCAGCTGGAGAAAACTCTGGCACATCTTGTTATCAGGAAATAATTGCATCACTACTAAACTAAAATAGTCTAAAACCACTGATGAAGATCTTATTGAAAAGTATAGTTTTGACTGCAAAGTAATTATATTCATTGGGAAGTTTATTATAAATGGATAGACATGATTAGATTGTTATTGTTTATTTCCAATGATGTTATTGTAATGTTGTTATAATGTTGTTTAATGTTATATAGCCTAGATTTATTTTATGCTGGAAGAATGGTATACATTTTTATACAGTGAACAATCATAAATTGAAATCACACGATTTTCTCATTGTGCTATTTAGTTTGTATTTTAGTTTTAGAATTCAGTATCAGCGTATATCTGGCACTTGGGCCTAATACAGACAAGTTGTTCAGTAGATATAAGGAAGAACAAGGCAATTTCAGTGTCACTGTAAAAACGGAAAGCTATCCAAATAAGACTATGTTGAGAAATATTCTGGTGACATTTGGTGCATTGTAAGCAACAAAAACAAAATGGTGGTGGTGTATCAGGAAATGGTGGCACAATGGTGAAATGTAACTGTAATAATTCACCCTATACATTCTTACTAAGGTGTTGTACCTGCCAAGGTTTATATTGTTTTTAAATTGTTTATTTTTTATTTTTAAATCAAAGGCCTGGATTTTCTTTAATTAAAGGTACATATCAATTCAGCCCAAACATTAAGGCACTTCAACTTAAAAACTTTCCTTGCTGCCTTAGAATTGCAAGTTGACTGAAATTGTGCAGAATAGTTGGGTCAAAGTTCATTAGTTGTTCTGATGTAAAATTCACTGAGTGAACTTAAGACAATCAGGTCAATCAGCAAATATCCAGTCATGTTTACAAGTGTTTATTAATGAAATCCACTGTTATTTATTTTTTTACTACTAAGGATTTCAGTGTCACAAAATTATTATACCATGTGACAAAATGTAAGCAGCTCACTCTACACTAATATGCAAGCGCAAGAAGTAAATCATTAATTCCTAAAACTGTAGTGTATCGGGTGTAGGGATTGAAACCGAGACTTTCATCAGGGTTATCATGATTATAGCGTAAATGGCCATTGACCAAACTCGAAGTCTTCCGGCTTGCCTGGAATGATAGCCTGCTAAATCACAAAACGCGCACTCTCGTCAGCCAAAACTGCATACTTCTCTAGGTTAATCATTCATGGTCGCTCTCCATTGGCACTGTGCCCCCGCCTTTAAAACGCCCATAATCAAGCCATTATTGAAAAAAACAAAGTACTTCATAACTACAGACCAATATCAAATCTGCCGTTCATCTCCAAAATACCTGAACGAAAGCCAGCCAACGGATTTCTTGTCAAAAAAACAACTTATTATTATTAGGCCGTTTAGGCCTAAGGTCAAACCCTTATATTTTAGAGTTGTCATAGCAATGGTTAGGTAGTCTCCTTTTGCTATCATCATCTTCTTCTTCCTCTTCTCTTCCTTCGTACAGGTGGTGAAACTGGGCAACCCTGCTGTCGCCGAGGCTTTGCTCGAAGCGGGAGCCAACCCTAACGTGCGTGACCCAGTCTGCAACCTCACCGTGACCCATGACGCCGCGCGCGAAGGTTTCGCGGACACAGTGCGCGTGCTAGTTGACCACGGAGCGGACGTGAATCTCGTGGATGAGCACGGTAACCTCCCGTTGCACCTGGCCGCCAGGGCGGGCCGCCTGGAGGTGGTTGAGCTGCTGATCGGACGCACCGCGGAGCCCGGCAGAGCCAACGTCCAGGGACACACAGCCTTTCAGCTGGCTCTCATCCACCGCAAAATGGACACTGCCAAGTACATCGCCGACATTATGCACCTGTAATGCGTATGTCACAGAGTATATGGCAGGGGTCGGCAACTACATTTAGCCTCGGGACAAGCTTTTTTGTGTTGCAGTTAGGTGGGCCAGACCATAATATCATGTAGCCTATTGAAGACCGAAGTGTAATCCCATTCTGAATATGCTTTTAATAAATGTCAGTAAATTGTTATCCTTATTAAAAACATTAACGCCATCAGTAGCCTAAGCAATTGTATTCTCAAACCAAAACGTTTCGGTTTTTGTATAGGTTTAGCAACAGGCAGGGGCGACATGCACCAAAAACATCTGAGGGGGCACAGTGAGAAATTCAAGCTCGCACACTGCAGACCTCAACATGTTTGTCTCTTACATCATGCTGACTGTCACTGGTCTGATTACTGGGAAAATAAATAAAAGATGTAAATACCAATATGAATTTCACATGGGTGTACCTTTTAAATCAGATTTCTATCCAGGCTTGCCATACCTTGTCAACCTCACTTGTGGTGGGGCTTTGGCTTTCACCCTTTGCTTTGAATCATGAAGATATTTTCTCTGCAAATATTAAATAGTATTCAGTTTAGACGACTGACTTAGCGCTTTTCCACCAACACCTGCCCTGGAGACTGGCAGCTCCGCGGCTGACCGGCTGGGGCGGACGCAAGATGCGCCAGCCGGGAGAGACGCTGCTGAAAAGCGTCTCTGTCTGTCGCGGTCCCAGCTGTAGCAAGTCCGCTACACATGCTCTTTTTAATTTTAAAAGAAAATATTGAAAATGCGTGATTCAAGTGACGCCCATAAGGTTGGCCTATAGATTGGTGGAAACGCGGGCCGGTTCTTAAGGTTAGCTGGTTCCAGTGCGCACTGAAATAGAGGAATTAACCAAACGGGAAGAAGGGGGAGTTGATTACCAAAATTCTGTTTAGAGAATACTTTTGAGACAATATACAGTCATCTTACTATATATTTTTGGAGGGAAAAAAAATGTAGATAGATTGTGTGGCGCTACAACATGGAAACTAGCCTACTGGCGGGCCAGAATTTTCTATTCCTGGACCACTACTGGCCCGCGGGCCGCCAGTTGCTGATATATTGGTTTATAATGACCTATATAGGATTATAATCACCTATACGCAGGTTTAAAATATATCACAGAGTATTTGGGCCTATAATCAGTAGTCTGTATGGTAAAGTATATGAGTATAATCATTATATCACAAACTATACGATTTTATAATCAGTAGCCCGTAGGTCCAATGGTACGAGTACGTGGGTTTAAAACCAGTATATCACAGAGTATTCAGTATGTTACCTATGAGAACGAAATTCACATTTTATTGTAATAGGCCTGTAGGTATTGGTTTGATAGGCGTAGTCTATTTTAATAATGTTACACCGATTGTTCGTTTCATGTGCAATTCATCAAATTAAAAACATCCTTTCTCTTATTTGTTTTCGTATGTGTCTTGACATTTAACATTAAACAGGTGTTATATAGGAGTGTGTAGGCTATGTATCGTCCTATTATGGATGATCCTTTGATGAATAGTTCTGCCCCAAAATCCTAATCCTTGAAAATGCTGCAACAACGACACAAATCATTCTCTTTCCATATTTTCGCCTGACACAGGAATGGCCTTTAGTCGAAGCCTATTTTTGAGTAGAGCTAGCATGTGAAACATTTTGCATTGTAGCTACACTTTAATCTATCAGGCAATTTCAGGACTATGTCCTTGTTATTTACGTTCTTATCTCTAGGAAACTTGGGAATTGCCTCTGCTTGTTATCTGTTTCTATACGATGGAAAATATATTGGAAACAGTTGTCTAGGCTTTATTTAGTCAAGATCTGGAATATTTGTTCACAGCTCCTATCATCTCCAATCGGAATTCTGCCTTTTTAGCGCTCGTGGTGAATTTTGACATTACTGATTGTGATTTTATTTCGGTATATGTATGGTGTTTGTAACACTTTGTCATGATGCTCATTTCCTGCCCACATAGTACTCGTTTTACAGTTCACTCAGAGTCGTACAAGCCACAAGCTCTAGAGACACGTCATCAGCACAATGTGAGTGAA
Source organism: Hoplostethus mediterraneus (assembly GCA_034670385.1). NCBI lineage: Eukaryota > Metazoa > Chordata > Actinopteri > Trachichthyiformes > Trachichthyidae > Hoplostethus > Hoplostethus mediterraneus. Next base: position 9,039,630 of record JAXDDW010000008.1, read on the forward strand.
ATATTGGAAGCATAACAGCACAGAACGGCCTTCTGCTCATATGAGGAAACAGACTTGGGAACTTCAAAGAACATCGAAACTCACATAGTACCTCGAATTGTAATTTGCAATTTGTGTTCTCACACAATAGTCTAATAATACACAGTGCAACGCACACTGACACACCCGCTTGGTGGCCTAAACCTAAATCCCTCATGTTTTATCTCTTTGCAGCATCACACCAAGTTCTGAAATTTAGTTCTATTTAAATAAATTATCTTTATTATTAATCTACACTCACTTCCCTCTGCCTGGAAGTGTAAGTGTGTGCGCGTGTGGTTTCGTTTCAGAAATGTTTTAGTTTTCTCGACTCTGCCTATTACCAAGGTGGGGAAAGTGGGAAAAACCTTTAAATCGGAATATTATCAATGTTAAAAATGACCAAGAATCCATAGCAACATTGCGACAGGCCATGCAGGCTACCAAATACAGGAATTACATACACAAGACAAATTCCGTTACATTTTGGTTAAAGTGATTCCTGTTTGTGATTCTTCTGGCCAGTGATGTAGTAGAAAAATAAAAGGTGGGTAAACTATCACCTCCAGTCTAAACACCCAGCGATATAAAAAAAACACTTTTTTGTGACCCTATCATATAACTTACATCCGTTTGATACTACCTACTAGCCCTGGGGTGAAGTCATTTAGTCCAGTTTAGGTTCTTGCCGTGTCTGTTAGATTTGGCCTAAATCAGTCCACTGGGCCACAAAGGTTTTAGCAAGCGCTTAACCCTAAATATAATATCACCAGTGTTTATGAATGCCTTCACAAAACGATGCAGTTAGCAGCTACCCAGTAAACATTTCGACATTGAGTAATTTAGATTTTGAAATGACGGCCTGTATCACCGTTGCACCGTCTAAATATAGGCCTATAGTTCAAAATGACTTTAGAGACATCCGTAGTCATACGTACCGTTCAACGTCAACCCAATCTAATATTATGGCACTGTAAAAAAAACAAAAAAAACAATATTTGAATATGTTTGCAACTGTTTTGAACTGATAGCAGAAAGATAGTTTTGTCCCGATTTCACAAAACGATGCAGTTAGCCGCTATGGATGACTACGGACCCCGCCTCCTACATTTAGACGGCGTTTCAACGGTGATGCAGGCCGTAGTTTCGTCAAAATGTTTGCTGGATAAAATAACTGCATCGTTTTGTGAATTTGGGTCCAAAATGTCTTTCGGATATTAGTTCAAACAGTTTCCAAAGCTGTTAATATGTTGTTAATATGATTTTATACGGTGCCATATTGTGAAAATGTGCTCGTTTGCTCCTGGATGTCGCTGTCCGATAAATGCCATCTGGAAGTGTATAGTTTTACGTCTCACTCAAGATGGAGAGCAAGGACAGTAAGGTGAGCAACCAGGTGGGCTTCAATGTGCATATTATTTTAAGACACGATTGAAAAGTTATTATCATTATTACTAAGTGAACAAGGACGCCCAGATCCAGTTCCATTTCCTGGTTTATTTTTCTCCTGAAGCCCAGTGTGAAGCTCGCTGGTCACCCACGAGCTTAGCAACCACTGTTTACCATAGCAACCTGAGGAAGCTCAAACTGCCAGTGTCTCCAGTCGAACAGTTGATATTTTATTTTTTCAATGTTAACTCTAACTCTAACGTTTTAACGTCTTCACGGGTGTTTTGTGCGTGTTGTAGTCACTCTACCACCGCGGGTCGGACTAAAATTATTGGTGGCTGCTAGGAGGAAGAGACAGGCCAGGCAGGGGCAATGGAGACACAGGATGGAAACCAAGAAATGAATACACAAAGGCTGCAGAGTGCGGCCTCTTTCAAGGCTTTTTTGTTGAAAAGTAGCACAAAAAGTAACCTTAATCTGTAAGTAGCGCATGTGTGATAACATTATAGTGGTATGTCATGAATACAACCTACTGGTAGCTAAGCTAGTTAAAATTAACGTATGAGCAAGGGTGACTACACATTGACTAATCTTGAATTTACGTTATTTACGTTACAGCTATGACCATCTTACACGTTTACTGACGAAGGTGATGGACGAGCGCCCACAAAATGTGGTTGATGTGATTGAGGAAATGAGCCGTGACGTGAAGCGGGGATTACTTCAGGACAAGCAGAGCACATTGAGAGACCAGCCGCTAACGACAGCCGGCCAGCTCCTGGCTCAGCAGCAGCGGCTGCTTTTCGCTCGGGGAGAAGAGGGTGACCAAGAGGATGAACTGGTATTGACCTCGCGCACACGCGCACACACACACACACACACACACACACACACACACACACACACACACACACACACACACACACACACACACACACACACAGTATTACTCACCGTGTATGGGCACATCTAGTGTACTGTCCAAAGCTGTGTTTGCTAGCCAGATTGTCACTACTGAAAGTCATGGATGGATTCGGTAGTGGCAAAATGGAACTTTCTTTAATTTCTTTCAAGAAAATGAACACAATTGCAATATGTTTATGAATGTGATGCAATTATGTACTGCAACCATAGATAATGCTGATATCAAACAAAGTGTGTAATACAAAATGGTATGAGAGATTGAGGACAACAAACCTTTTGAAATATATACAGTATATAAAATAATTTTTTTGATTATATCACCATCATATGGCATATTATTAGTTGGGGTTAAGCATAAAGTAAAGAGAATATCATAACCATGTTGCAACCGAGATATTGTTGTCAATACCTAGACACCAGTTGTTTTATCAAAATTATGTGACAATACTTGATTCATTGTACATGTAATTTCATCAATCATTAAGGATGAAATTGATATGTTCAAATTTGCAGATTTTGATGAAATGAAATTATTTTAAATCTTGAAAAAAAACACTTATTGTTCAAAAAATATATGTACATCTTTAAAAGTATTCTTTAAAGGGGAACTGTTATGCCCTATCTAGGAGAGTGTCAAAAAGGCATAATAATAAAGTGGACCCTCCATTTCCAGCTCCCAAATCTCAAAACACAGAGATAGATGGCGAAAGGTTGTATCTAGTTATGGAACATAAACCAGGGAATTTCTGGAAAGTCATGGGGTTTAGAAAAGTCTATTCCAGACAGGGAAAGTCGGGGAATTTAATGGGTCTCATTTAAAAAAATGTAACATTTATTCACCACCAACAAACCAATATTTTTGTAGTTTTGCTTCTCTTTGGGTTCTTCCACGCGCTGATTGAGTGCTCATTGCTTTGGCAGTTGTTATGGTTACACAAGTCATTTCCCATTTTGCCTAACTGTCAGCTCCCAGTGGGAACCATGATAAACATATGCAGAAGTAGCAATTTCCCAGTTTGGGATTAATAAAGTACATCTATCTATCTATCTATCTATCTATCTATCTATCTATCTATCTATCTATCTATCTATCTATCTAAGTACAGGCCTCAGGTTGGAGTGCAGCACAATAGTAAGAGTAAAAGGAAGACAGATTAACAAAAGCAACCATGGAATTCTACCAACAACACAACAACAAATACATACAGAAATAATAGGAACAAAACAAAATATTAATAGCTGAATGTATTCCATCTTTATTTCACATTTTACACCATGTTTAAGTAGTGACACATTTTGGAAGAGGAAGGAATTACAGAGGTTCCAATTCTGAATTATATAATATGAAATCTGAAAATATGTGCCTTAGACATGATGTAACATATGGGTGGTCAAACTTTGGAGAAAATAAAATAACAATTTCTGCTTTTTACCAACTCCCCCATTTGAAACATTTCGTATAGCAAATATATTTTGAGAGCCAGAGTTGCAATGTAATACTATTTCTCTCTCGTCATTCATCAGGTTGAAACACCTCCACGCGCTGATTGAGTGCTCATTGCTTTGGCAGTTGTTATGGTTACACAAGTCATTTCCCATTTTGTCTAACTGTCAGCTCCCAGTGGGAACCATGATAAACATATGCAGAAGCACAGGCCTCAGGTTGGATCAAGTCCAAAATAATAAACAAAACAAGACAGCTCATGTTTGAGTCAATCTAACTAAACTATCAGAAAACAAAAATTGGAATAACTACAATCAAATAGTTAGCTAATCCTAACTCCTTAACTAAGCAAACACAGGAGAAAATGATACACAAAGAAAATGGCAGCCCATCCCTACAGCTCCCAAATTTAGATGATCCACGCTATGAGAATCAAACTAACATTAGCAAATTGCACAGCAGAACATGCTGGTCCGGTTGGGAGATAAGAATGGAGATGCTGTAGCATGTTGACTCCGTATTTATGGACAGAGCTGTCGAAGGAGCCAATCAGCTGCAGGCACTCCCTGCAGTAATATCACCAGGAACACATTCACACACATGGTACACACAGAGTGCAGCACAATAGTAAGAGTAAAAGGAAGACAGATTAACAAAAGCAACCATGGAATTCTACCAACAACACAACAACAAATACATACAGAAATAATAGGAACAAAACAAAATATTAATAGCTGAATGTATTCCATCTTTATTTCACATTTTACACCATGATTAAGTAGTGACACATTTTGGAAGAGGAAGGAATTACAGAGGTTACAATTCTGAATTATATAATATGAAATCTGAAAATATGTGCCTTAGACATGATGTAACATATGGATGGTCAAACTTTGGAGAAAATAGAATAACAATTTCTGCTTTTTACCAACTCCCCCATTTGAACCATTTCATATAGCAAATATATTTTGAGAGCCAGAGTTGCAATGTAATACTATTTCTCTCTCGCCATTCATCAGGTTGAAACACCTCTTCCTAATGTGAGTGAGATTGGCTTTTACCTGGAGCAGGCTGGGGTGGGCTTAGGCAGAGAGGAGATGCAGAGGATCTTCCTTGCACTTAAGCAGCTTGTGGAATCCCAACCACTGCAGCACTGCCGACTATGGGGCAAGATCTTGGGAGTAGAAAGCAATTATGTTATTGCTGAGGCGGAGTACAGAGAAGGGGAAGAAGAGGAAGAACAGAGTACAGAAGAAACACCTGAGGATGAGGAGAAAGAGGGAGAGACTCAGGATGATGAGGAGGAGAATGAGATGGGGGAAGTGGTAAGTTCTCAATATACCACAGAATCATTCTTTTCCAGGTAAAGTGCTGAAATGAGTCCTTTTATGACTGATGATCTCTTTGCGTTCTAGATTGATCCACTCCCTCGATCAACCTACAAGCCCCCGCCTGTGGTGCCAAAGGAGGCCAACCGAACAGGTGTCAATAAGTTTGTTTACTATGTGTGCAAAGAGCCTGGTCTTCCCTGGGTGAAGCTCCCTTCAGTCACTCCTGCACAGATCAGTGCTGCTCGCCAGATCCGCAAATTTTTCACTGGGCGACTAGATGCCCCAATTGTCAGCTATCCTCCTTTCCCTGGCAACGAAGCCAACTATTTAAGAGCGCAGATTGCCCGCATCTCTGCTGGCACACAAGTCAGTCCCCAGGGTTTCTACCAGTTTGGGGAGGAGGAGGGTGATGAGGAAGACGAGGCACCTCGTGACAGCTATGAAGTAAATCCTGACTTTGAGGGCTTTCCAGTTTCTGAAATGGCTGAGTCTTTGTCCACCTGGGTACATCATGTTCAGCACATCCTGCAGCAGGTAGAGCTCCGATTAAAGCAATGACATGGGTAATTGTTCTGGTTCATTATGTACGTGTGTGTGCATACACCATGCTTATTTAATGGTAAATATGGACTCCTTTAGGGCCGCTGTACTTGGGTTAACTTAGCTGTGAAGCCAGAGGATGAATTTTATGAGGAAGGAGAAGAGGAAAAGGAGGAGGAGCCTGATGAGCCTGAGCCAGAGGTGGGACCTCCCCTTCTCAGTCCCCTCTCTGAGGATGCTGGTCAGTCTTAGACTTTGGACATTTTCATGCCGTACTGGTGGCCATTTGTAAGGCGTATTCACAATGTTGTTTAATATTTGTGCCTTTCAGATATGTTCAACACTCCTCCCTGGAGCTCCAAGATGTCCTCCACTCTCACCTCTCAGTATGCAGTTGCTGTACTGCGTTCCAACCTCTGGCAAGGGGCACATGCATATGCTTGTGGAAAGTAAGGAAAATGATTGGAATTCCTGATTTTCTGAAATCCATGTTTAATTTCACACAGCATGCTGAAAGCAAAATGACATTCCACAGAAACGAATCATTTTTTTCTTAATTTAGGAAGTTTGAGAACATATACATCGGGTGGGGGCTGAAGTTTGCAGGAGAAGGGTATACCCCATCCGTCTCACTGACACCACAGCAAGAATACCCCAGTGGACCAGAAATCACTGAGGCTCAGGACCCGACTCTGGAAGAGGAACAGGCGCTGAAAGCAGCCTTAGAGGAGCAGCAGGCTGCCCAAGAAGAGTTGGAGGACATGGATGGAGGCGAGGAGGAAGAGGAAGATGATGATTAAGAAAGAATATTGACTAGAAGGGAGAAACACATTTCAGAGGAAAATACTTAATTTGTTCATTGAAGCACTGTATGGATAAGGCAAAATAAATCAGTTTACTCAGCAACACAGGCTCTCAGAAGGTAAATCAAGTAAAATGTTTGAAAAGGGCAGTGGTGTCCTTGAAGGTCAACACTTCACTCTTTTGTGGTGAAGTGACTGAAAAGTAATTGAAACCCCTGTCAGATAAGACAAATCACGCCAACTTGTCATCATATATAAGCTTCCCTGAACAAGCGTAGTAACATTAATCAAAGTAGTAACTTAATTTGTACATCTTAACTAACAATATTTTATAGAATTATTATAAATTGATGCAAATGTCTACCAAAATACTGCATACTAATACCTGATATATTTAGTAAGCATTTGTATGAAATTATGGGGTTGCAGCAGCATAACAGTATCAAAGAATGCACAAAATACATGAACACTATGTATGAACACTGTACATGCTAACTACAAATGTATAAGTTTGTTACAGTGTCCAGCAATATATGGTCAACTACAAGACTTTCATTTATATTGTGAAGCTACTGTGTAATTGGAGCAATACATAACTGGTATACTTTATTGTACTTGTCCAGACATGAATTGTTTGGCAGATGTCAGACACTGATCTGCAAAATGAAAAATGAAACTAACATTCTTCCCTTTCTAGTGTCCTGACAGGAAATAAATCACACCAATAAGCAATAATGTTCTGTTGCATGGTCTATTTATTATTTGCCTGTAGTACATATCATATGCATATGTATGCTTACAAACAAGGAAAACTCTAACAAGCATCCATACACAAACATATCAACACACATACCCCATAGAAATATCAGCAAACCTTGCTGTTCAATCCTGTATTTAAAGCAAAAATCCACCCTAAAACAGTATTCACTTGTCATTCCTGTGAATTTGGACATTTTAGTCTAGATTTTCTTGTATAAATAAGTGCCAAGGCGCTAACCTGTGATCAAGCAACATTTTGTGGAGTTGTTCTATTGTCAGTAAATGACAGGCCAACATTGTGAACACCCATCGGTACTCAGGGTCATTTTCCAGGAGCGTGAATACATTTTCAAAGCTGTTAGCATATAATATGAAATAAAGCCTATTTGGGTATAAAGACTCAACATTCTCCGAGTCCAAAAAGTTAGCCTCCCGTTCACTGTCACTGTGCCAGCTCCATAAAGTGTTTTGATGACGCCAAAGATTGTAGTTTCTGGACTCTAGCTTTAGGAGTGTTGCTCATTCCCCTCATTCAGGATATGTATGTGGGTTTTGTTTTAGAGTAAACTTTTCCTTTTTGGGGAACAATGGTAGACACAGACACATACACATACACAATCACATTGTTTTAATTTTCTTCTTCCCCACAATCCCCTGCTTTCTGAGCCCAACCTAGCCTTTATTGGACTAGATCCAGACTGAGATCGAAAAATCCCCCACTCGACAAAAAGTTAGGCCCTTCTGCCCTTGGATCCAACACCCACACTTGTGGTCACTTGGCCAGTTGTCATACCACAGGATTGGTGCAAGATGCAGATGGAACTGCTAAGGAATTCTTGGGCAGATGATCTCATGAAATCTGGTCCAAACACCATGATACTGTGGCAGACTCGGGGGAGGGTGTGGCCTACGCCTACGCCTCCCCCTTCCCCCGGTCTGCCACAGATACACCGACAATTTATGTAAGTAATGTAGTTGGACAATTTTCATGATACACCTATTCTTCAGATTATCACACGTACATTCATTCATTGTCTTTACCTGTGTATTCCTGTTCAGGGTCACGCCAGTCCATCACAACAGGTAGAGAATCACTCACACTCACACCATTCACACCTATGGGTGATTTAGAGTCTCCAATCCACCTGACTTGCATGTCTTTGTAATGTGGGAGGAAACTGGAGCACCACACCAACATGGGGAGAACATGCAAACTCCACACAGAAAGGGCCAGGGTTAGTAATTGTCTTATCGTCCCCCCCCAAATCACATGTACAATGATTGTGTAACTATCCAGTACTATTGCATATTTCCAGCTTGCCAGCAGCATTTCCAGTCTAAATTGTCTGTGTTATCATACCCCTTCTTGTTTCTTTAAGTTAGTTGGGACTCTTCTGCACACAGTAGCAGCAGATAACAACCCTCACTCACATGTAACCTAAGGCAATGAAGCTCCACCTTGATGGAGAAAAATGTACAACATAAAGAGTAGAGAAAAGTACTGTGCAAAAACCAAGGTGCTTACTGCCACCGCAACCCCCCAATCTTTTTCCTCAAACACACACACACACACCCACACCCACACAATAAGGCCAACTACAAACACACCCACACAGGTACATACACACACACACACACACAGATCACTAGAGGCGAGTTTCAGAGGGGAAGTGTCAGATCTGTATCATGCCTTCTATGCAGGGGGAGCTAAGATCAGTGATATATTTACTATAATATGTCCTGCATAATTCAGACTCTTATTGACGCACTAAAGTTACCAGGGAGGAAGAAAATGGAAATGAACATTTGTATGTCTTTGTGCTTTTACAGTAAACGGGTGACTTGGGCTATAGACATTTTGTGACAAGAGGAAATCATGTAGATTGAGGGATTGAGGTGTGAAGTAGCAGTATATTTGCCATTTCCAATGACATTAGGTGCATACACGCCCTCACTTGTACACACTCCTCATTACATCAAATCTATCTCAAATTCATCCTCACACGACCCATGGGCAGAGACACTCGGGTCACCAACTTCCTCATCTGCCAGTATTATCTGTTGCGCACACGACTGTTTGTTTTAGGTCTGGTTGTGTAAACTACTTTAGTGCTTCTTGCTGTAGAACGGGATGTTTCCAGAAGGGAACTACTTTATGAATGCAAACACCTTTACCTCCTTTGAGCGCTACGTGGTGAGAGTTATATCCATTTTTCCATTTTCAAGTGACTGAAAAGTCAAGCACTTGTCCTTAGAATTACAGGATTCTGACTTCATATAACTATGGCGTCCATTGTATGCCAGCATCGCAAGTAAAATACTCCAGCATCAAATATATATTTTAATAAATTGATAGTTGTGGGTAAATAAATAAATAAATAATAACACAAATAAGTGCTACACATATTTTTCTCTGTAATTAAATCACCACTTCACAACCGTTCAGATTTTCTTATTTACAGTCTTTGTACTAAAATATTTATTAATTTATTTGATGGGTTAGGCTATTTTATTCAATTTTGGAAAACATACATTACCTATTAATGGTCCTATTTTGTGATTCTCCTACTGTAATACGAGGTCTGTTGTTGTTGCTGGTCAAACAGCATCAGGACATCAGACAGAGCAATCAAGCGTAGACGGTGGATTACGGTGAGTGAGTCACCAGACGACTGCAACATGACGGCAGCAAAAGACTTTCCTTGTGCAGTGACCTCAACAACTACAATTAGTGTTGACATGTCAGAGCCAATGGTCAGACCCACTGAGCATTTTATGCATGTCTTCTCATGGCTGGAGCAATAAAATAGGAAATAGAAGGAAAGGAACATAGTAAATAGGAGAATCAGAAAATAGGAAAATAGATAAATCAATAAATATGTGCTGTGACTGAATAAAATAGTCTGAACAGACGCATGAACAGTTAAATATTTCAATGGTAAGGATAAATTCAAATTTAAAAAATTGAAGTTGTGATTTGTGAACAAAACAAATAAAACAGAACTAAATGATTTAAGTACAGAGGAACCAATGTGTAACATTTATCTTCATCCATTTGATACATTTTTCTACACAAATATATAATTATTTATTTAAATATCTATATGTGATCCTGGATTATCCTATTTGAGATGTTGGCATACGACAGACGCCATAATAGCAGGGGTACCAACTTCAGTCAGTAGTAAAATGTCACCAGTTACAAATCCTGTGGGCCACCCATGGGACACGATCCAGCTGATAATGGATATTTGGGTAAAATAAACCACATACTTCCACATCACGTCTTGTACTGAATGCATATGCTGAACTCGTCTTGCAAGTCCAGTGAAGAAGTGTAACAATCTCTTTCATTTGGGTGAAGGACTCATTTGATGACTGGTTTACAGAACTGCTTGATAGCAGTATTATGCCAGCTATACATCACATTAGTGACTAAAGCACATACTTCTTTTTGCCAGGTCTGTTGTTGTTTTTTTTCTGTGTTGTTGGAAAACATTGATTCAACAGAGCCCTTATGCTAACTGACAGAAGAAATACAGGACAGATTTCACAAAGCCACAGGACAGTCAATCAATCAACCAACCAACCGATCTTTTTTTCTCATAAGAGAGCTGTACAGACAGACAACGCGAGGCCTGTGTGTAGAAGACAAGTGGAGGCCGATCGTATGTCTGCAGAAGACATCTGCTTGTTTGTGGCAGAAGTCTAATGTCTGTCTCTTTAGCTGTCTTTAAATCAGATATCTGCATCTATGGCAGTCTTTGCAGCAGACATGAGTCTGTATCAGGCTTGTGTATAGGGACAGATCTGAATGTCTGGCAGGTCCTGGGATCCTGTGAGGAGCATTTCTTTTCCCTCCTCCCTTGTCTTGCATTATGAGAGACCAGTAATCTGGCTTCAGCAGTCCAAGAAACACAAAGTACAGTCTGAGGATGGCAGTTGGATTACTTCCTCCCACACATTTAGTTCATCTTAGCAATGGGGAGTAAATAAGGGAAGTGTGTGAGTGTGTGTGTAGTGTATATGAAAGCGGATGCTTCTTAGTCATAACGGTCATTCCATTCCTGTTGACTTCTGCCCATCCTCACCCCGCCATCTTTTTTCCTTTCCTCCCCCCCACTCCTTCCTGCTTGCCCTTAATGCCACCTCTCCTTGTCCTCTCCATTCATTCCTCCACTGCTTTCCCACATGCAATCCTGTCCAGCAGGCCTACTGAGGCGCACACACACACACACACACACACACACACACACACACACACACACACACACACACACACACACACACACACACACACACACACACACACACACACACACACACACACACACACACACACACACACACACACACACACACACACACACACACACACACACACACACACACACACACTTTTGATTTATCACCTGGCGGCAATATCAAGTTTGGCCTCCTTTTTTAGCCAGGCTATGGGTTTTCCGGCAAACAGGGTGTGTGTGTGTGTCCATCCGCGGGTGTACATGTGTGTCTGTGGGAACGTGTGCATGTCAGTTGGTCTCATAGGAGGAGAGCAGCGCGGCGTCCACAGGCTCCATGCAGGAGGGGCAGGTGAAGGACCTCATCAACCAGTCGTCTATGCAGTCCACGTGGTAGATGTGCATGCAGGGCAGGAACCGGATGGGGTCTCCGTAAACAAAGTCCATCATACAGATCACGCACCTGCACAGGGGAACACAGAGACACACATTTTCCCCCTCCTATCGGCTCAATCCTACTGAGAAAAACGTACCTCCTTAGGGATGTGATGTGACCACACAAAAATGGAAATAAGGAAATAAAGCAAGGCTGAAAAAACAAGTACAGATTCTGTAGATTCTTTCAAGAGTTACTGCCTGGCTTGTTCTCTGTCTTGGAAAAATAAAAACCTCCCTACACATTGAAATTCCTGGTTGGGCTGGTTTAGTAAAAAAGATTACCAAAATGTATTATTTTACCAACCAAAATAATAAATATACAGATACATGTTTCATAGAAATATGTCACCCTAACCTTTTTACTTTTAGTTTAAATTTGTATACAATGTATCTTTTGTTTGCTCTTCATTTTGTTGTTTGGTGGCCTCACACCTCAAACCACACTAGCTGCATTGGAAATATCTTGACATAACGTCATGTCATCTATGTTTGACCAGTTAGCCACAGGAATAAGAAAAATACACCACCAAACAAGATGGGCCCAGAAATGTAAGCTACATCGCCAATAGCTGTTTTATAACAGTGCTCAAGTGTTTTGGCTGGATTATTCCTTTAACATGTGTTAAAATTGGCAGCAGCATATGTTTACATAACCCCACAATTGTTTACATTCTATTTTATTGCTTTATTGTTTTTACTGCAAATTTTATATTCTAATTGTCCGTTTTCCCCACTGAATCTTTTTACTTCTGTTACTGTAACAACCAAATTTCCATCAAAGTTTCATCCTATCTTAAAGCCTTGAATTTAGACAATTCATCTTAAACACTTCTGCAGAAACCAGGACAGTCTCCCTTCTCACTACATCAACCTGCTACTCTAAGACGGAATCAATCCCAGAACTGGGTCTGACTGCTCAGGGTTTCTACTCACTCTCTGATCTTCTTCTCAGAACCATCCCGTCCCGGGTCGTAGACGCCCTTGGGGAGGTGCTGGATGAGTCCGATGCGCTGGGCGATGCGGATCTGCTCCTCCTCTGTCAGCTGGGTAGCCAGCCGGGCCTGGCTGGGTGTCGGATGATAGACAGGCACGTGGATCTGCTCCTGCCGACAGGAAGGGAGAAGGACACATGCCAGCGTCAGACTCTTGTGAACCAAAGTCAAATCTATTTTGTAACTTGGATTTAATTGATAGGTAAATATGGGCCTCTGATTTACAGAGAGACACTAACTTGTGATTATTTGCCATTGGTTCACACAAACACAATTCTCCAGAAATCCTATCCTAATTTTTCATAGATCCATTATGTTTCTCACACTTAGCAATGAAATGCATGCTGAATGAAGAGTGTATACCAGATATCAAGTCTAAGAGAGAAGCTTTGAGAGAGCCTCAAAACTGCAGAAAGGAATGTTGCATTTAAGATAATAATCCTTAGCCATCCCTCCCTCTACCCCTTGTCTACCACTGTGACTTTGAAATAAAAACAGATTACCTGGCTCTTGTTATCACTTGCAGTGCAAGTCTTTGTTTGACAGTAAACAGCAGGATCAACAACCAGCAGAAAGAAAGCATGACACTTCCCTTTGGTTATGCTGCATATTTAGACCACAAATACCTTCTGGGATATAAGCAGCTTGTTTTAATACCGAGAAGAAAAAGAATGTCAAATCCTGCCAATACAGTAGTGTTAAGCTATACAATGGCAATTTTTCACCCTCAAAGAGGGCTTTCATCTCGGCTTATTACACACTGAAACTACTCAGTTGACTGCAAAATGGTTTCACAATTCAAGGCACATTGTTTGCAGTTACATATAATATTCCCACTAAAAAAAGACTGAAAGGCTCAGAATGACTGTTAGTCAAAGATCAAGGATCACATTATCACTACCCAACAATATTTCAGGCCGCCTTATGGAGGACAGATATGCCTGTAGGTGGCAGTACTTCCCCATGCCTAGGTCAGACCAAGAATCAGCATACTTGTTTATTACTATACTTGTTTCAGTTAATTCAATTGCTGGTGCTCTGCAAAGCACTCAATAGACTTAAACATATTTTATAAGATTGGGTTTATAAATTAATTTGACTTGAGTTTGATTGTTCACCACAGAATATTAGCCTGATGTTTGAGTGCAATGACAGGGTCAGCATGATGAGCCCTGGGAAAGATCAGACATACTTTTGAAAACGGCAGTCCTCCGTTGTAGTGTGGACGGCGAAAATGGAGACTTTAGAAAACGATGACGTTTAACTGACATGTCACTGCTTGACTGTCACCTGATCCAGCTGTGAGCGAGCCGGCCGCTGGGCTGCCTGGTCGCTCCAGCCGACCGTCCGAGTGGTCTGCGCATGCCCATCGAAGGAGGTATGTGTTTTTGGTGGTCTAGTGTGGACGGCGAGCTTTTTGAAAACACTAGACCCAAAAACGCTGTTTTCAAATGTAAATGGCTTAATGTGGACATACTCTTAAAAGCAGCCAGTACCTCCCTGTCCCTCTATGCTCGACCTACACAAGCACCTACACATGGTTAAGATTAACAGGATCATGCTCCCTTCAACTGAAGGTGAATGTTAAAAGTGACAAGTCAAAAGACTTTGAAATAGTCATAGTCAAACATAAGTAGGTGTGTTCAAACAATGAAAGTGTATTGAAATCATTACAATCCAAGTAACCAACAAGGTTTCAGTATCAGATTAGAATGAGTCAGAGAAAACATGAACTCACTGCACACTTGAGTCATAATATTGTATTATGTATTGTATATTGTATACAGTCCACTACCCTCACTGCTCCTCATGTAAACAGTGTGCATGGTTAACATAAAAACGGTCAGCAGCGTGCAGTCGCTGCTCCTTTTTCTGCCTGATATCTCAAAAATGCACAATGTGCCTCTTCCTTTCTCTAAACCCAACCTCCTATTCACTCATCCCTCTTTTTTCAGTCTATCACAGTGCTTGTGCCTCATCCACTACCTTCCTTCCTTCCTTCCTTCCATTCTCATGCTGTGCGTACTTCTTCCTCTCTCTCCATCAGTCCACCTTTCAATCGATTAACTCCCTTCTTCTCCTCATCGTCCTCCTCCTCCTACTTCTTCTCCTGTCTACCATACCTTAAGGACAGGGCAATTGAGAGGAACCAACAACCAGGTCATGGATTAGGCTAAATCCACTCTAATGCCAACCAGACAGCTCTTTCATTAACAACCTGCATATCCACACTACAGGGATGGCCTCTTGACACCAAGCACAGGACACTTGACTAGAGCTGCGGGATCAAATAGGTGTTAGCAGGAGAGTAGCTTAGTGGCACCCTGTGATCAGTGGGCTGAAAATCTATCTGACACTATGTTGTTTACACTAGAGATTAACATGCCAATGCTGTCATGTGAAAACAACCTGCAGTTATAGTCTTTAGGATTTTTTTAAACTTATAATATATCATAGCCCTAAATTTCTATGTTAAATAAGACAATGCCATATAAATAATACAGTATAGTATAATTTTTTTTTCTATTAATTTGAACATATGTCTGTTTTTAATTCCTAAAGCTAACTTTGTTAAATTGAACAGTTTTCAGCTGAGATTAGCAGTGATAAACAACTCATGTCAGAAGCAATGCCCTAGCTGGCTGGGTCACTACTCAAAACCCATGCACAATAATGGTGACCAGGCTAGCTAACAGTCAGCCTCTCAGTACCGCAGCATTCAAAGCCATGACTCAGCATGGTTTTAGCAGCTGAGGCTTTGTCAAAGGGCTTGGCTGTCCCTCCCGGTCCAGTTTGCCATTCTCCTGACAGCCACTCCACGCGTCTGTGTCAAAAACAGACATCAGCCCGGCAGCGAGAATAAAAGCTACAGACAGGGGCTCGAGGGAGCGGAGCAGCAGCTGTAGTGTGTGTTAGGGTGGTCAACTGTGCAGTGGTCAGCAGTGTTTTTGTTTTGTCATATGCCTGTCCCATCATCTCCTCTCAGCTGGGCTGTGGCGACGGTTCATTAAGTGACCTTAAGATGACCAGAAAGACAGTTAAAGAGAGAGAGTGGGGGCTGGGAGACAGGGAGAGAAGGAGCTACTGAGCCAAAGTACAGGCCTTGGTCTCCTCTGCCAAGCATGCTGTAGGCAGCTGAGGCAGGCACACAGCAGCAGAAAGTGTCAGCCTGCCAGGACCCAGGCTGAGGCTGCTAATGGAGAGAGGCAAAGGAAAGGAAGATAGAGAATTGGAATTGAGTGCAGAGAGAGAGAGAGATTAGTGAAGGGAGATAGTTACCCTAGCTCTCATCCATTTACTATATGAGGGAAATCCAGAAGAAAAACCTACGGCATGGAAGATAGAGGCACTCTCAGACCACAAGCTCAGTAGCAGACACAACAGGTCTGGTCTCCACCCAGATATGTACACTTCAGCTCCAACAGCTGACACCACGCACATGCGCACACACACCTTCACAATGAAGCATTCTCTCTACCAGTGTTGATACAATACAATATACTTTATTGTCCCCGTGGGGAAATTTGTCTTGGACTCAAATGTTTCCACACATATAACTGCCTCCATAATAAAAACAAACAACATATAACAAAGCAGCACATACTGTAGCAAATCAACACATGATAAGGGAAGGTCTGGTCAACAAAACCCAAATTTCCCTGTGTGTGTGTGTGTGTGTGTGTGTGTGTGTGTGTGTGTGTGTGTGTGTGTGTGTGTGTGTGTGTGTGTGTGTGTGTGTGTGTGTGTGTGTGTGTGTGTGTGTGTGTGTGTGTGTGTGTGTGTGTGTGTGTGTGTGCGTGCGTGCGTGCGTGGTGTTGGAGCCAGAGCCTTATACAAAGAATGGGAAACCAGGAAGGGCCCGCACAGACAGGCAGCATGACTGGGCAGAATCACTCTATTAGAAAAGGGCCTCTACTATGACAACAACTAATTTAACAAATATTACCATAAAAAATGAAAAAACAAAATTGTAATTGCCGGGAAAATCATCCATATGCATTGCAGTCAATATCTGCTTGCCCTTAATGGCGGCTGATAAAAGTGAACTGACTGTGGTGCAACCTAACCACCATCAATGTGCACTTAAGGGGAAACAACACCAGAAACTAAAGCCTTCTCAAGCTCTGAAATCTTAGCCTTCTGTCTAGGGGCTGCAGAGTAACAAAATCTTTGAACAAGATCTGCAGACACCTGTACACAATACTGTCAGGCATGCACTCAGTTGCTCACTCAAACAGCCACACAGTCAAGAAAAGCAACAGCAGCAGCAGAAGGATTAGCATCACAGGATGTGTTTGTTGATGCAATAACCGGATAGGCTGACCGTATGTATGCATAACATTATTTCATCAGTCTGGTAAAAGCATAAAGTCAATGGGCCGCATTCACAAAGTGTTCATACAAACGTTTCTAAACGATTCATTCCCACATTGGTATTTTCGTATGCACATTAATACGAAGAAAGGTTTTGTGAACGAGGCCCATTGCCTCTATGTAAGATCAGCATGTAAACCCAGTCTAGCCACACACGTGTCCTGAGAGGTACACTTATCTTGATGGAAAAAGCAAAAACAAACAAGTTGCAAGTTGAGCGGTAAAAACCCCCAAACCCAACCAGAAAGTACCCTAAGAGTAGTGCCAGCCAATGAAAATGAGTGACTGGGAGTGGTGACAATCTGTAGCAGACTAAACAGACTTCCACCGACCTCAACAGCCTTTCACTGAATTTTTTCCTCATAATTTATCGACCAAAAAACATCCACACCCCTCTGATCTCCTGCTCTGGTGACTTTATGTGCTGGGGTTGGCAACTGGCAATCACAACGAGAGACAAGAACTAAAGTCTGAGAAAAGGAGTCAAGGAGTGGAGAGAAGAGGATGATTCAATGGAGGTCACTTGAGTCATGGCCCTGGTGGAGAGTGTTTAGGAACAGCAACCTCTGTGTGGCCGACTAGCTCAGTGTTTCAGCCAAAGCCGGCAGACTATGTCACTGACCTGCAGTACAATGCCTTGTTTGTCCCCCATGTGCCCGTGTAAGGGCAAATACGACTTAGAGCTGCATGATTACAATATACTCTTACAATACATTCTTAGGACAAGTTGACCTTATCCTGAATCAGTGAATTGTATTACACATATATCCTTGTGAGAATGAACTGTATCATCATTGTGACAGACTAACCCTCTCCTCTGCCAAGAGAGAACTAATGTAGGAGACAAAACTCTTGGCAGATGTTTAAACAATTTATGTATAACCATTTGTTGTACGTATAACCCTTCATGTGTAAATTTAACAAGGGAGGCTGTATCTATGTCATGGGTTGATGTCTGGGGCATTGGGCGCCTTCGGCGTAAAAGTTCCCCCCATTAGGATTAATGGGTGTGCAGCGGTATGACTGATGATGATGATGAAGTAATTTGGATGCATGTAGGAAGACATTCACCTCATGTAACAGAGGCGTAGAAGATAGCATAAAAAGGAACTGATATGATAACTCTGTAATCACTCATCCTGAAACTCTGTTGAAGGCTGTGGGGGGCCCGCTTGCGCAGGCGTGATAATAAAGACCCAAAGGCTGGCTGACTCTTTATTGCAAACGAGATTTCCACCACACCCATTACCATATCAGGACTAAAAACTAGGTAATTCGTAATAAGGGCTCTCCATTACGGTGTAGCACAGCCTTACATGGCTAAAAGATTATATCTGGTCTCAATGACTCACTCATGACTGTTTGGAAAACAGAGTGCTTTAGTCGAACCCATCTGTCCAATACATTACTGTTATCTGAACAAAATGAGGAAGTCTCTCTCTCTTCCTGCCTTCCCCCACCGTGGCTGAAGCTGGGAGGGTGACCACCTGAACAGAAGCTGTGTAAAGTCAGCAGACCACAGCAGCATGTACACTTGCGAGTGTAGTTTAGTACAACACATTTTTTCTTGCTTTTCAAAACAACGTAGTTATAAATTTCTTATTAGCAATAAGACTAAGGCTCAACATCCTGGGTTTGAATCAATCATGCACGTCTGTCGGGCAATCCTCACAGATGAAAACAACGGATACTTTTTCAAGAATGTAGCCTCAACTACTCAGAAAACCATTCTTGTTTAATTTTTCGTCTCTTTTCCTCCCATCTCCAAGGCTTTTGTCCTCTCCTCTCCTCTCCACTCCACTCCAGGTTTGACAGCTCATTAGAAAGCACCACTACAGTAAACGTTCTTTCCTCAGTTCTTCTTACTGAGCTAATAAACTGCTGACAACAAGCTTTCACGGCAGTGTGTCTGGGTGATAGACTCCCCACAACATCACTCTATGTGTGTATCCCCCAGGACTACCAATCCCTCTAGAGGGAGATTTAGTCTTGTCTTCGACCAGAGCAGGAGGCGCTGCTTTGCCATGTCTTAGATCATGTTCTACTCCCTAGTGTAGACACACACACACACACACACACACACACACACACACACACACACACACACACACACACACACACACACACACACACACACACACACACACACACACACACACACACACACACACACACACACACACACACACACACACACACACACACACACACACACACACACACACACACAGAGAGAGAGAGAGAGGGGGTCTTTTCATGTCTACAAGGTGTTCTAGCCAATGAGGTCAGGACCATAAAGCAAGCTGACAGCAGCATAATGGCCTTTGTGCCAGACTGAATGTGATCAACACTTTCTCCCTCTTCAATGCAAACACACAGGGGTGTCTTATCTCCTGTAGCCCAGTCCCACTGCCATGACTCAGCACTCTTCTCACCAGCTGCTTTCCAAATCACCACACTTGCCACACAACGCGCCGTAAGCAGCGCTCACACACATCTGTGAGTGACACATGGGCACTCACACCAGCTGGCCGCACAACATTAGAACCACAAACAGAACTTCACTTTCCTCTGCTTTGTAGCGTCCCAAAGTGATGGAGACAAGACACACACACACACACACACACTTTGAAATCATTTTGACAAGACATTAAATGGTCCACTAGCCTAAGTGGTGTGCTCAGAGGACTGATCTCTTCCACTTAGCTTACCTGCAGCCATCTATCCATCCATCAGTTAGGCCACTGTGCCTAGTTACTGGGAACTTGGTTCCTCATATGGCCCTTTCTTTGTCAAACCTATGACTCAAACACTCCTTTTACTGCAGAAAGCCTCTCCGTGCACCGCATATTTTCAGCCAGGAAATTACAAAACGGCACCACACACAGCCTCCTGCCTGGTAGAGGGTAGCTCCGCGGAATTCTAGCTACTCTGAATCACTGTTGACCAGATTCCCAGGAAACACAGTCTGATGGGAGTCTGTCTGACAGACAAGTCCAAGGAGGAATATAATTTTAAACCTCAGGATAAGTGTCTGTGAAAAGGATCCTGCAGTTAAATTGTTTCATGTATATGGCGTGTCCATTGTCTATATTCAAGGAGTGTCTGGGTTAGAGACATGTTTGTGATGGCGTGTTTTGTTACATTTATTCATGAGAATAAACTTGAACTAAATTTAACACACGGCCAATATTCTGTTTGGACTGTAGTGTAACTACTCCAGTTTGGCATTAAACAGACACTGTGTTATTTAAGTATAAACATGACATCTCAATTTTAAAAGGTTTTTAACCTACCCTTTAGCCCCCTGCCCCCTCCCCCTGTCAAATGCACCCAGGACTTTCAAAGGGAAGTGATTTTAACACCTGGCAGGTCTCAAAGAGCCCTTTATAAGCAGGTTCTAACTACTTAGTTCACCCTCTTCTGCAACTCTGTCAGTGTGAACAAATTGTGCATTATGACTTTCTGAACACAGCTGAAAGCTTAGTCACAGTTCTTCTGAATAAATTAGGCGTACGCAGGGTTAGGTTCAAGTGTTACATTTATCTTTCTATCTCTCCTCTATCATACAGGGGCTGGCAGGCTTAGCCTAATTATATACCGTTGTCGCGCGAGACATGACATACTCTTTGCAATGCTTACAAATTAATGCATAACAAGGAATCCCAGCCCCAATTCAGCCATTATCTGTACTTTAACTATACCCTGATGCATCCCTTCTGTGCGTTATATTCCATTCTGATAATCACTGACAATGATGAGAGTAACAAGTTGACAATGACTGATAATCATGGCCTATTAAGCAATGCGACTAGGAAGCACTCTGAAGTGTGCAAGAAACGGCACTGCGCTGATAACCAAATCAATAATGACACCTTACAGTTAAGTGAGAGGCATTAAGGCCAAAACAGACTATCTACACCACCACCGCCGGTAATTGGGCAAGATGGATTGGTGGCGGATGGTCAGCAACAGTTGGAGACACCTTAGTCAATTTAACATGTAGAATCAGTGTTGAGAGTTGGTTAGGTCTGGGCACCGTGGCGCAATTAGCAAAATCAAATATGCATTGCAAATGATTGCAGAGAGTCTACATTTTCCTTTCGATTTCACCTTAAACTCACCCTTTTGTAGATTGTCCATTGGTTTCTGGTCTTTCCTTCATTTTCCACCAATGTGATTTGAAGTGGACGTACATGTGTAATTCATTAATGCCACTACATTTGAAGCGGCTTCCTAATCAATTATCAGCTTCACACCGTGCTTTCCACAAAGTTTTTCCAAAACAGCTGCACAGACTCAGAAAAATGTTGTACGTGAGGGTTGATGGAAAGACCAAAAGACCACAGCACTGTGAAAAAGATTTTTCCTACTTTGAGCAGCCTTGAGCAACCTGGTAGATATGGTTTTAGCTCTGTGGTAACTAACTGACAACATAGCGTTTGCACTTGATTAGTAGAATCTGTCAGATGGAGGTTCTGACATTAACAATTAAGGGGCCTTCTCCAATTATCCATAACAGAACTCTCATGCAACACTGACTTGGGATTGCCTTCAGTTTCCCACGCTTTAAAAACACTTATCTTAGCCGTATCTATACAGATACGGCTTAGCTTAACCCAGTGACACGCAAACTCCCTGCCAAGGCCTTACATAACGCATACCAGCCACTTCTTAAAAAAAACATTCAAGGGCAGGGTAACACCAGACATCATCTTTAAGGTTATAGCATGGCCTAGTCAGCCTGTAGATGACCTAATTCTGGAAATACAAACACCAGACAAAGTGGCCTGGGGAGGTCCCTGAAACACACAGCTGAGAAAGTTGTAACAGTCACTCCTTTGCAAAACTACAAAACTCCCCTTTTACAAAGAGAACTGGGGTTTGTTTCAGGACCATGGAAATACATTTCATACTCTTATCCAAAATATGCCCCATGTGCATATGGTCCTGTGACTCAATAGAGTTGAGTGAAAGTAAACTATATGTTGTTATCGATGTCTTTCTTACTCTCAGCACTCCTGAATTAGAGCCAAAACTGCATGATTCACTGTGCTGAGTGAGGACTAAGTGATGCCATTGTGCTTCTATCATATCAATGAAGGATGAATCATTTTATGCCTGCGGTGAGACAGAGACAGGACCTTCGGATAGAACAAAGAGGATTAGTGTCAAAACAAGTAGGGGACAGGGTCAATGGGCTGGGCTACTGGTGCTGGCTAAGGGTGATGTTGGATTTGTAAACAGTAGGCCTAGCTTCACTTAGTTCACTTGTCGTCTGTTTGACATCAAATCTTAGGTGTCTTCTCCTTCTCTATTACCTACCCAGAGCCTGCTAAAAGGCAGCCATGATCAAGAGATAGGTTAACTGGGCCAGAAATGCCAAAAAAAACACCGAATTAGCGATTTAATGAATACTGTTAATCTTACGAATAAAACAATGGCTAGCTGGTCAAGGTGTTGGTCTACATAGTTGACCAAAGTTACCTGATAGGGGGGCGGTGGCTCCTGGTCGGGGTCAGCCCCGTCCCCGTAGCTGGCCCGGTCCGACTGGGATTCGTGTAGCAAAGAAATATCATCCGAGGTCGGAGATTTCAGACAGTTTCCCATCTCAGTCCTCTTCAAACTCTCCCCTCTTTCGATGTCGCTTTGCTACAGAGTGGATTTCACGGGCCACTTAAACTGATATGTCAGTAAATACGCGCGATGTGAAGACAATCTATTGGGTTTTCCCATACACAGCTGATAAATCTCCTCTCCCAGACGACGGGAGAGCTGTTCAGTTCAACAAAAACAAAACATCCTTCAGCTATCAGCTTGCTACACAAAGAGCTAGCCTGCTTACACTAGCTAGCATTCGCAGAACAACATCTAGTCGTGAGCTAAAGCGACGACTACAACGACCTCACGTGAATTTATGTCCCTTGAGACAGTAAAGTGGTGAAATTATTGATATCTCTCACTTGAAATGACAAACCTAATTCCCGTTTTGTTTGAAACCCCCTTGACAGGGACTTTCCAGTTAACAGACCCCGAAGAACGACCGAAAGTGGTGATGTAGCAACACGAAGCACCGCCCCCCAGAGAACAGACCAATGAGCTTTCTCTACATCAGGGAAGCTCTTGTCCAGCGCCAATCAGAATGGCAATCACATTGCCTTTTGCTAAAAACATAAACACACAGAGCTAAAATCGATAAATGTATAATTTCTATGTATGTATAACAGATATTTCAGTACAATCTAACAGTTACAGATATAGGCTTCGGGAATATCACGCAGACACCCGCTCTTTCTTGGCTTTCTTTCTCCTGTAGCTTAGTCTACTTTGAGTATTTTTAATGAAATGTGATGGGTATACTATACTATTATACTCCCTGTCTTGTGTTTCATGGCTTGCCTGTCAACAAAATGAAACGACTTTACTGAATTCGTATCTAGCGGATTAGATCACACAGAAGTGAACAATAAGTGCAAAGATTTGCAAGCAGTACCACTTTGTGCTGTAAATATTGTATTTTTGTGCAACTGTTTGTGGTGCAATTTATGAAGAAAAACAACACAACACAAAGAGGGATGACTCTGAGTTACTTATTTGATAATTTCATCTTAAATTACAAAATAAACATTCAGTATGTACAGGAATGTCATTCTGCTCAGTAGTAGCCATGCCCCATAGACTATACAGATCGTAAACATCACAGTGCCACTAAATTTGGTTGGAATTTCTTTATGTCAGTAAAACCAAAGGAAAAAAGCTATACAGAATATAATTGAAAATATAATTTGTTATTGGAATATTCCAGATGGAAACTGTTGATAAAACAATATTAAGTATACATTTCCTCCACCATTAAAAAGAAAGACTACATTGACTCCTGGTCAATTTCTTTAATCCCAAACCTTACTCTAATCATGAATAAATCAACAGTGCTCTAATTCCAACACTTGAGACACCATCTAAGTTGCTCGGTTTTAGATACTCTGCTCTGCTGTTAGACACAGAGCTTCATACAACCTAACAAACAACATGAGAAAAAGCGGCCCCATTTTGTCTAATCGTTACCATTATTTACAAATATACCTTGGTCATATACAGATTATTATTAGACACATAGGATTATAACTATGATGTACAAGTCCTTCTATAGGTGGTTCTAGTCTAGCATGGCTGATATAGAAGCAGCAAAAGATGTTTATCAAGCAGGAAGACTAGTGGCGTTCAAAGCTTCTTCACTCACTAAAGATGCAACAGGAAGACAAGCAAGCAGGTCTTCCCAGGTCTGCCTGAATGGCCTGTTTGTTCAAACTCAAGTACTGCTGGAGCCTGTCCCACACGCCAGTAGGAGAAAATGAGGGAGTCTGCCTTTCTAAAAGACACAGTCATCTGTCCTCTTAAAACGGGACAATTGATGGCGCCATTTGTAGTTAATAAATAAACACAAAGAATAACCCTCACTCTAAGTTATATAGACATTTTTGACTCTGGAGAGTTTGCATGGCAGAATTATTTACTCAGCTCTGTGTAGAAGCCAGTGCTTGGGACTGTGAATACAACAGGATTTAGTGGTGGGGACACCCGTTTCTTCACAGGGGGGTTATAAAAAGTGTTACACATTATTAAGCTTGTGTCTTCTGTATGTTCCAAGGGTTCATGAAAGGGAGAAAGTTAAAGTTTCTAAACTTGTTAAAAGTGAATCATCAGGAGAAATAAAACAAAGGAACCAAAGATTATGTCCTGTAAAACACAGTGAATCCAAGACATAACAAAAGTCATAATGTAGTTGGCCATATTGCTTTTCATTAAAAACTCCAAACAGAGTAGAAAACTACCAAACCTGACAACCAAAATATGTCCAATGAGACAGGACAAAACAGAGGTCATTATAGACAATGCATTAGGTTGTGTTATGTTCTATCACATGATGTTGCGCTGGGCTATATTTAGTGATATACGATATATGTTATGTCAACATGTAACTCTATGCTATTTTGTGTCATCTGACATAAAATCAAGTCATTTTATAGTCTTGTCTAATTTATATTGAAGTGAAGAAGAGGGCATGTGCTGAGAGCTTGATGCTGCTGGTTGGGTGGAGTTAGTGTCAATGATTTGATAGTGGGGCGGTTTGGTACTCTGGCTCTGTCAGGTCCATCCCCATTGCCCTGCGCTGGGCTGGGCTAGACTGAGTGGTGCATTGAGGGATTGCAGGAACAGGAAGCTGTCATCTGGATGTTAAGGGCTGGAGGGCACATGGATCCCGTTCTTCCCGATACTCTTGGCCTTGTGCAGAGCAGCCTGGATACGGAAGTGTGTCCGGGATTCCATGGAGTAGTTTTTGTAATTTTGTCTAAAAGGGAGTAGCAGATGCATTTGAAATAATGACAGGGATTCAAATGTACAACTATGCTGTAAATCTAAATTTCTCTTTCATTCATGGGCACCATAATAAATGGAAATATCTTAACACATGCTTTAAGTCAAGACAAAGGCTACCTCGTCTTTCATTTTAGCTTCTAGCTAAAATTCTAGCTAGTTTATCTTTGTGCACTTAGCTTACAGTAGATGGATGGCAGTAGCAGTCATCATTTGAAAAGTCAAATGAAAAGTCAAATGGATGGCTAGTTGGTATGAAGTGTGCAATTCAAGTACAAAGCATAGTTAACATTTCTTCAAATTGTGCAGGTTGAGACACTTACTTTGCTGTCTCTAGGAGTTTGATAGCCTCATCATTCCTGTCTTGCTCCAGGCACAGCAGACCATGCTCCAGCAGGGCATTAGGAACCAGGTAGTGGTCATACTTAATCTGGGTCTCACTGCAGACAATGTCAAACAAAAAAGCAGTTACAGCAGTTAAACCGCATACCACAGTTATGTATGGAGGTGGAGTCAATATGAACAGGGATTCCCCTCTGCTGTCATGGTGTGCCATGTGTTTTTCTTGTCTTTTTGCCTACTTGCAGAGGACGAGGGTGAAGTAGTGTTCAGCCTCCTCCTGGTGCCCCAGGTGTTTGAGACACAGTCCCCTCAACAGGCTCACCAGACACTGGTCGTCTATGGAGAACTCAGTTCCTGACAACAGGACAGTCAGAAGTAGTTCATACAGATTACTGGATAGGCAATACTGTACAAACATCTTCATTTATAATTATGTCTACAGACAATAACATTGTCTTGGATGGTCTGAATCAGATTGAATTAAACATCAGTAAATATGTTAGAAATGTCAGAGACATGTTAGATGGAATACGCTTTAGTAGATTAATGACAGAATGAGAGTTTAAATCCAAGTTAACGATAGGATCTGATAATAAATGATTTGTTTACTTGGGCTGCTGTCGAGTTTAGCCTGTGCCTCATCCAGTGTTTTCAGCATGCCCTCGGTCAGGTCTTTGTGTTTGCCGATGACTGTATATCCGTTCCAGATGTACATCATCTCCTAGATAACACACACACACACACACACACACACACACACACACACACACACACACACACACACACACACACACACACACACACACACACACACACACACACACACACACACACACACACACACACACACACACACACACACACACACACACAGATAGCAATACTAATAATCAGTGAATTTTCATCATCTGTACAGGTGAACCTGAGAAATACTGTATCATCTCAATAAAAAACATCAACCCACATTGAGGTACTGACTTCAACTAAATCCTTTCATTTAATCTTTTTGAAATGGGTATGTCAAAGAAATGAGACAATAATAGTAAGGGAGTCCAGTAATGGTGTAAAAACACAGTCATCCCACAGTAGTATGACAGACAGCCTAGTGCAGTACTGACCAGAGGAGGAGCAGGAAGAGGAATGGGGCTTTCTGCCAGGTAGCGACGGGCCTTCCTGATAGCAAACTTCTCTGTTGGCAAAGACTTGCCTGCTATTTTCTGCTTCAGCCCTGGGACCTGCCTGGAATATATATGATGCAAAACTATATGACAGATCTAATATCTTCTGGTATATAAACATCTAACATAGAGAGATAACAAAATGATAAACAAAATGTCAAGGTGAGGCATTACAAGTAATAGTTGATGGAGATGATGTGACATTATATATTACACTGTCAGTGAATCGCCTCCGTTTCACTGTGGTTGCTGTGATTAGATTCTGCAGTTTCGAGGCTGTTCCATTTTCACTCCCTACCTGAACAGAGTGAGCTCGGTCTCCCCAAATGTTAGGCAGTCATCCTTAGTCAGCATGCTGAGGTAGGCTGCTTTCATATATGCATAGGTAGCCTGAGGGGAAAGAAAAATCTGTTACTACCGCAAGTCGACCTTTCTTTTTCATGACAAATGCTCTAACTGTGTGGAGTAGAACTTTAGAGACCCAGAACCAGGGTTTTAGTACTCAAGTCCAGTCTGGGTCTTGAGACCACTTTTTTGACTTGGACGTGTCTTGGTCTCAGACACTATTGACTGTTGAAGTGACTTTTTCCTGCCTATCTGAAAATTTTTATGAGCTAATTTTAAATTTGGTTTATTTCCCTTCATCACTGCAAACAATTTCAGGGATTTCAACATGTGTATGTAACGGTCCTCCAACTTCTATGCAGTCAATTCCTATGGATTGATTAGTTGGATGTTAAAAGGTATAGTACAGAGCTCCTGCAGATAGACCTACATCTCTCTCTATCCTTATCCTTATCCTTTTAATCATTATTTTTACATTTGGAAAGATGTGTACATTATGTTTTACCTTTGTTGGTCTTGGTGTTGAATAGGACAATTCAGTAATAAGCAAGGAAACATAATAAATGTGACTTCATTGTACATAACTTGTTTATTGCTCTTGCTGTACACATTTACTAATTAGTGTACAATGTACATTTATCCTATTACCACCTACCCCTCGCTGCATAAGGTGGCTCACCTTGGACCATGAGTTCTCCTTGCTGAGCAGGTCAGCATAGAAGTAGGCCATCTTCCAGTGCCTCTTGTATGTGAAACACCACATCAGCTCCCAGTAGCACATGTGGTGGAACTGCTTCCACTGCTGCTGGGCCTCACAGCACTCCTCGAAGCGGTTGATAGCCTGGGAGGAACAGACACGGTCACGAGGGATGTGAATCTCGATATGTAGTGAGTAATTAGACACAGGACAGATATATTTGAGCAGATCAAGGATTCGATACGACTGAATTCAGTTTTGATTTGATCTAATACTATTGCACATGAAGAGCAATGTTGAGTATAATTGTTATGGGCTTTTGGCTATTGGCTATTGGCTTTTGGCTATTGGCTTTTGGCTATTGGCTATTGGCTATTGGCTCTGGTTCTGGACTCATGGTAATCAACCAAAAATAATTAAGTGGTAATCAATGTTACCCAAGTAACTAATTCAATATTATCCAAAAAACTGAAATTTCTGAGCTGTTGCAAAGTTTTACTGAGACATAAGGTACCTATTTCTCTGCTTGACCAGCATAATATCTCCTAGATTTTGCAGTGTTTCGGCAATGAGAAAATTTAACCCATTGCTACAAATATGAGAATCACCTACTCCACTACAGAAAGAAGAAACAAAGGATAGGATAATTAGTCCTTATAATATAAATCATCCAAAAAGAGTCACTGTGTTTCCGTCAATGATTGTGACATACACATATTTTTTGTTTGTGGTTGACATTGCAATGTTTTGTTTGCTGTACAACATAAGTAAAGTGCACGTGTGTTGTTGGGTTAGGGTTAGGGTTGTGAAGTGAATATATCAACAAGCACATTTATAAAGGTGTGATGTATAAAAGGCCATATGAAGAAAAGTGCTAGTGAATTCTTTGTGGTGAAATAGAAATGGCACTCACAGCATCCAGGTTGCCTTTGATCTCCTCTATTCGACCAGCGAAGAACAAGAAGATGGATCCCTAGGAGAGACACAACCCACAGGACGTTTACAAACACAACACATCAGGTCATGTGGATAACTTTTATAACGTACTCTGTCTGATGTTGGCAAACCTTGGGATACTTTTTGAGATATGGCTGCAGCAGTTGCTCTGCATCCCCAACATCCCCCTCTCCAGTGCCTGCAATAGAAGACAAAACAAGCTAAGATCTCTCTCTATACCCTGTCTGTTCTTGTTGTAGGTTGCAACTATATGTGTATGTGTGTGTGTGTGTGTGTGTGTGTGTGTGTGTGTGTGTGTGTGTGTGTGTGTGTGTGTGTGTGTGTGTGTGTGTGTGTGTTTGTGTCCTTCCTCACCCAGTATGAAGCTCATGAAGGTGTGATAGCAGAGCAGCAGCATGTTACACAGAAACGACCTGAATGTGTTTTCTGCAGAACCCTCTTGGAGCTGCTGGAGACCAAACTCCTGCAAGCAAGCGCACGCACACACACACACACACACACACACATACAGAGAAGTACATGGTTGGCTTTAGTCAGTAAAAACAAGACACACAGTCACCTGCATATGCACACACTCAAAACACCACTTTGATGTGCACATGCACGCTCACACACACACGTACCAGTTACCCCACAGGAAGGACCCATATCCCCATACAGCACAGAACAACCCATCCCCTGTCAAACATCACTAAAATAGAGTCTGCACACCTCGAGTCATTACACCTCCAGTCCTGCTGTCAGTTCCTCCTCATGTCAGCCATAGCGAGCTCTAACTTATCCAGAGAACTCACCTTATTACCAGAGAAGCCGACAAACTCCAGCAGCCTGAGTGTCCGTGTGGGCAACATGGAAATCATCTACAGGAAGACAAGAAGCAGAAGAGAAACAGGAACTGAGTGGTCACAAGCAGATTTACATTTTGGCATCCATTTTTGATATTATTATGACATGGATGGTTTCAAAGGGGATACCAGGTGTAATAAGTCTGGGCTAGCAGTAAAATGTGCACCTCCTAGTGGTTTCCAAGAGGTTAACACACAGAGTCTGCATTAATGATTATATTACAAACTGACCTGGGTGAAATGTTTTTTGCAAATACTTTTTTATGGTTGTTTCAGCCTAATTCAACTTACCTGACACTATCTAAATTGTCCTGATGTGGTAAACACCACTCACGGTACACCAAGCAGGTTAATACAAAGACTATGAATTATGTGCAACTACTATATGATGTCTGATTACAAAAACAAAGTACCCCGGCCTTCTCCTTACCAGATTGAAGGCTCCCACTCCCAGCTTGACGCCACCCTCAAAATGGCCGTGGTTGTCGCCATGAGTGTAGCCGGTGGACTGGAGGACCGTGTGAAGCTCTCTGTAAGGTGAAGGTAAGGGGAATAGGTGAAGGTGAATGTCGGGTTCAACGAGGTAAAGATGAGGAGAGAGAAAAGTCTGCTAGGCAACTGGGGAGAATACAAGCTTGACAGGATGAGAAGAGGATATTCAAGAGTCCAGATTCTTACTTGTATGTCTGGTAGCTATTCCTCACTTTGATCCCTCCTTTGATGAAACTGATCATGTTTTCATCCTGAAGCGGGAAAAAGGGAGAGAAGGAAGGTCAGACAGGGGGGAAAGGTGGGAGGAAGGGAAGTTGGAAAGACGTGTAAACTATGAATGTATGACTCCAAGGCCAGAAGGGCCTTGGAGCACTGGCTCTGACCTGAAGGAAGGTGAGTGCTGCCCTCTGCAGGAGACACTCGGCGTAGCAAACTTCAGCATGGAGTTCCTCTGAGGTGAAAATGATTACATCACAGTTATCTGTGATTGAGACAGCCTGAAAGCGCTAGCTCAGCAGGGGCTGCAGCATAACAGCCGCACATTCAAACTGCTGCTCATTACTAGTAACACAAAATCACACATACACAAACACACTCAAGCACACACAACAAAGTTGAAACTGCCTATACACTGAAATCCAACGACATGGTACGCAGTGCTTATGAAAGATTGACACACCCTGCGTGTGGGCGGCCATACTGACCTTCTGTGAAGTTTTTGCTGGAGAAGGAAGACTTCTTGCGGTGTCTGAATGAGAGCACACACAAAATCATGAGTTATTATCAGCGGCTTTGTTTCAACAGCGTTGCACTGTTGTATATTTTCTTAGTTATCTTGTTTTTTTATGGCCTCATTCCAGCAGAGACTGGATGCTGAGCTGCTGCAGGGTAAAGTTACCCCAAGGTGCTGACTAAGGATCAACTTTCCTACCAACAATACTAACCTTGAAAAGGAGTGGGAAAATTGCAGTGCTGACTTCAGATCAGTGTCATTGGAGCTGATTCCAATAACACAAATACCCAGGAGGAGCGCTACAGTGTGTGTGCATTGAGGCTGGGTTAATGGGAAGTAATGTTAGTCCAGCTCTATGGGAGAGGGAATTATATACATTTTCACACAGTGACTCCAGGACAAACTGTGACGGGCAGTTGGGAAATTCCTCTGGCCACTGAGTGGGATGGTCCCCGCATCGTCTCAGCTCTTTGGTATGATGATGTTACTAATGGGATCCAGAGCTCAACTGATACAGTATCATGTGCTGTGTGACTGAATTTTCAGCATCATCATCATTATTTTTTCCTCAATATCCATTCCAATAATTCGCCCCGTCCTCTTTTTAGGAGCAATACATTCAAGCTTAAAATATTTTTTTGATGACTGAAAGCAAATTTTTTGTCTATAGGCCACAGTGTTCACCAGTCATTTCACTATTTTACCAGCTAACTAGATTTCTGATTTGAACCTCCAAGAGCAATCAAACTTCCCAGCCACCATCACCAGCATTTGATTGGTGGCTGGTGGAAATCTTTCACCCCGATATTGTGGGAAAGTCTCACCGCTGACAGACAGCCTGGGCCTCCTTCATGGTGTTTCCTGCTGCCAGGATGTGTTCCGGGTCAAAGGTCATCATGGCCTGCATCTCCAGGATGGTGGCATAGGTCAGAGCATGGTACATGCTGTCTTTGGTTCTGTATAAAGACAACATTCAGTTCAAAGTTTATTTTCAGTTCTGTTTATGGCTTTGAAGAAGAAAGAGTGGTGAGAGAAGTACGTTATTAAAAACATCAACTGACTCGATGTATCAATGCTGTTCTGGTGTAGCGACAGAAATGATGCAGAGGGAAATGCAGAGGGATCCTTCATATTGTTTGAATTAGAGAAGATTTGTTTGGAGGCGACACTTTTACAAGTGGATGCTTAGTCAGACAGCACAAAGGGGGAGGATACAGCAGCTGTAGTCAGATATTCAATACCTCTGCTGAGGGAGGTGATTGGATACTGGGAAGACCAACACCACACCTCCGCACATACATCTAATATCTATTTCTAACTGTGGCTGTCAGCGGGTCACACCCTGTGACTCAGTAAAACAAAAGTCACAGATATTTTACCAGTAGATGTACTTGCTGTTCCAGATATAAACCATTATTATTATCAGTAGTGAAACAATCTTTCAGTGAGTCTCTAAGGCATTACGGTAATGCCTTGGAGACACTCACCACTGTCTCATTGTCATAATATACAGTATGAACTGCCTGCCTCCTCGAAAGCCCCTTCTGCTGCTAACATTTCACACAAAGGTGCATACGTCTGGCAGGTTTCCACCATGTTCCACTACCACACACACATAAAGAGTCAGCCTGAACAATATTGGTAAAACAGACATACAGTGGAGTCTAGAGAGGAATGCTGTGGGTCTGCATTACTTGCACTTCACTGCTATTTATCACAGATTGACTCATGTGACTGGCTGAAGCCACTCTGAGCTCTAATCTAGTTTCCTAGAACCAACTCAAAAACAACCAGGAAGCAACAACACACAGAGAGCCAGAGAAGTGTGTGTGTGTGTGTGTGTGTGTGTGTGTGTGTGTGTGTGTGTGTGTGTGTGTGTTTCTCAACAAAATAACTACACTAACTTCTAATGTTTTTTCTACATGGTGTAATTGCTTTGGGTGGTGTCCTTGTTGTTGCATTACTGTCTTTATTTATTCTCTTATTTTTCTTCTCTCTTTATTATGATATTTGTTATTATAGTTGTGATTGTAATCGCAAGCCTTACGATTGTCAATCAGAATTTGTTGTTAATTGACTTGCTTGGTTAAATAAAGGCGAATACATTTCCACTTTATCTGGGTTATGTAACAAGACAACCTTTTAAAATGCTTCTAGGCTTGTTGAGTTTTCAGTCAGCTCAGTGCTACAAAGGCACTCATCCCTCTGACGGCACTGAAGCAGCATATTTTTTATCCTGTTTATTTATTTGGTGTTCCATGACGCAAGGAAGGAGTAGTACTTCCTGATGACGTGTGTTTACCTCGTCTTCAGTTATGCACATGTGACTAATAATCAGGAAGTGCAGCAATGACTGCATCTCTACGTGCTCATCCTTTACCTCTCTCTGTCCAAACATGCACTGAATTTAATGGTAAGGAGCATTTTGGATTTTTTTCTAAAAGGGACAGCAGAAGAGTAGAGGACGATGCATAGACCAGAAAGGTTCCCTCAACTACTAGTGTGCTGTATATCAACACCTCCACGCCTACAGTCGACCACCTGCACACACCCTCTCCTATAGCTGTGAGTATTGGGGAGGGACAGCAGGGTGGGAGAATGAGGTGGTACCATTAAATCTGTGTGTGGCGTGTGCAGGCTGAAAAACAAGATGAGATTTGCAGGCTGACCTCCTGAAACGCTGAAATAATCAGATGAGGCTGGTTGTTCCTGTTTTCAGTGTGTGTGTGTGTGTGTGTGTGTGTGTGTGTGTGTGTGTGTGTGTGTGTGTGTGTGTGTGTGTGTGTGTGTGTGTGTGTGTGTGTGTGTGTGTGTGTGTGTGTGTGTGTGTGTGTGTGTGTGTGTGCTCATTTGCATGTGGTCGGAAGTTCACTGGGCTGTTTTTTAAGGACATGTACATTAACTCAATAGAAAATGGAAGATTGTGTGACATTACAAGGGGTCCCACGCTGCTGTTGATAAGGCAGCTGAACTGTGACACAGAGGAGAAGAAGGTCCAGCTTGGTCATGAATGAATGAACATCATCATCAGGCTGAATGAAATGTTAAGACTATGAATAAGAGTAAGATTAAAGGGGTAGAGAAAATGAATGAATGTTTGGTATAGATCAATGACATCCAGATACTCAAGGTTCTGCTATAGCCTATGTTTCTCCAGTATTGGGCCACTGTGTGTGTGTGTGTGTGTGTGTGTGTGTGTGTGTGTGTGTGTGTGTGTGTGTGTGTGTGTGTGTGTGTGTGTGTGTGTGTGTGTGTGTGTGTGTGTGTGTGTGTGTGTGTGTGTGTGTGTGTGTGTGTGTGTGTGTGTGTGTGTGTGTGTGTGTGTGAGTGAGTGAGTGAGTGAGAATGTTGCAGAGACTCTAGTATACCTAGGTAGCAGCTGACTGCGTCAAAACAGCTGGAGGGAGGGGAGAGGAGAAATGGATAGAGGGAGGAGGAAGGAGACAGCTGAAGAGAGAAAGACGTGGACAAAAGCAGAAGACAGAGGATACAGCGAGTACATGCAGGAGGAGGAGAGAGCTGCTGTTGCTATTTCAGAACCGCAGGCCCTTTTGTCAGGGTTGCTCACGGTGCAGGGTTTATCATCATACCTTACATAATGTTACATATCAGAAGTCTGTAGCCCCGGGGCATTGGCTTCCTCACAAAAGCTTTTTCTGAGCAGGAAACAGGAGAACTCAGTCATGGTTGTTATTGTGTTTTGTACAAACCCAATTTCCCATAAAGTCTTAGGCTATAGGTTTCAATTTGATCGGATGGCTGCATTGTCCAACCCCCCTTTATTTTCACTGTATTCCTTAGCCTGAAGTGTTCATTGAATCCTCTAACAAAATATTGAAGGAGATGTTGGAGGGAAGGTGATAAGACTGTTCACAAGCTTGTATGGAATTATTGACTAACTGAGACATTCAAAGATAAAAACTACAGTAACTATACAAATCCTGCTTTAGATCCTGAACCATATCATGTTTATGACACCAGGAAGTAGTCATTTGTCAAAAGATGAGTCATGTAATATCGCATTGATTTCTCATAATGCCTCAGTCAAAGCATTTCAAACTAGGAGAGCCACTAACACATTACCTATATGACAAAGTCTGTCATTCTAGCCCAAGTGAAACCGCAGGTGGACTGTAAGGGCTTAAGGGAACCATATCCTCTGTCTTGGTGTAAGCCCGCCCCAAAGTGAAGAGCTTGGATGAGAAACTGGGGCTAAGGAGTGGCCAACAACCCCAGAGAAAAGACACACAGTGGAGGATAATAGCAATGGTGTGATGAAGGTCCTGATAATGGAGGAGAGAATGAACAGTGGACAATGAGGTAACCTGATGAGACAGTGCTGCAATACAATACAAGAAGCAAGGGTGTGAGCCTGGGGAGGGACTTGGTGTTTATGAATTAAAGTAAAGGCTACTGCTACGAAACCATCCAACCAGTGTCAGCAGAGTGTATATTTGTTGTCTACAGTAGCCACCTGTAGCTCCATGAACAGGTTTCTACTCAAGCTCTGGTATGACTGTTCCAAGGGCTGGGTATTGCAAACGTATTCCTACTGGTGCTGTATCAATGTTGGCATCAGTATAAATTTGAAGGCATCCTTCCTTCCTCTTCTTTGTGGACAATGTTATTGAGGAAATCAACTGAGCAGGCTCTAAACTCTGTTTTAAAAAGCAGACAGCCATGCACAAAAAAGAATTAGCTCTACTGGATAATAAAACATGTATGTGGCAGACTGGGGGTGTGGTTGAGGTTGAGGTGCGGGCTGGATGCAGGAGAGAATAGAGCTAGTGGCACTGGATCTCCCTGCATCCACACCTCACCCAATCTGCCACAGTGTATTAAATCAAGAAAGAAATGCATTGAAAAAGGTTTTGCTGTTAATTAACTGGTATCAGCTAGGAGTGGAGCTGGGTTAGGTTCTGGCTCTCATGCTCCTACCTGGATCTAAGTCGGGTCTGCGCCTCCTCAAACTCGTTTCTGAGGAACAGGTCCAGGGCAGCCATGCAGTCCTCCAGAGCCACAGACAGGTCTGACCGCGGGCACCTGGAAAACCAAGAACAACACACAATGTGGATGAGAATGGGAGAAAGTGCAGTACATATTTGTCTAATAAACACACAGAGTCGGGGGCTGAGATATAGGTGAATGACACATAAACAGACGGCGCTTTCAAAATGTCCCTCTATGATTTTTCCAACACCAACTTTGTGTTTTCATTTTCATTTATTGTTTTAATTCATTGTTTCATAATTTTGTGAAGCCATTTGAGACTGTAACAGTGATTAAGGTCTACACAAATAAACTTAACTTGACTTGACAAACCAGATTTCAAAATCAGGCAAGGAAATAGTAGTTATAACTATATTTACCCCCTTGAAAAGATGGCTTGGAGTCCCAGATTGAGCAGTTTTCTACCCTCACATCAGGCATATATAAACACCTGTTTTTAAATTTGTTGTATACTCAAAAAAAACCAATCATGGAAGTAAATTAGATCTTCACAAGTTGGGGGGAAAACGTTAGCTAAAATCCAGTTAAAATTTTTTAACTGGATGCATTCCATTTTTAAATGTCACTGGGAAACGTTTGCTCACATCAAGAACAAGATGAAATGTTACAGTATATGACACACTTAGTTTGCAAAAGACTATTTGACAATTTACAAACCCAAAAGTAGAGAGTCTGAGAAAGAGCCACGTCACCTCACACTCCTCCCTCCCCCCACCTGTTCTGCTGCAGTGGCCCTGTTCTCATTTAGAGGGAGGACAGTAGCAAAGACAACCTCTAAACTGATCTACAGGACAGGAAGCGGCATTATGGTATTGTCCCACTTTACTTTCTATATTCCTATCTTCCTGTCACTCCTCCACTAGACCTACAAAAACACAGGCAGAAAGTCTGAACCCTGCCGGCTACTGGGACAAGCAAATCTCTCTGAATTGGCTTCACATAGTGCATATTGCTGTTGTTTGTATTAGGAGATTTCACATCACTGAGGGGATCAAACAAGTTAGTGGCCTGATCCAGATGTGGAACTTTCAAGGAGGTGGAGAACAAATGCTGATGCCTTGAATTAATTGGTGAGACCGTTTTAAAAAAAAAAGCCCCATAATTTCTCTTTGTGGAACCAAGAGATGGCCGTAATGGTACAGTGTATTTTGAGTTCAGTTTATTACATGGTGCACGTAATCCTCACTGGGATGACTCTATGAGGTATGGTGACGGCAAGCTGTTTTATAGAGAGAAAGCACAACTACTCTGACTCATAAAATCTCTAACAATACTATATGAGTTCTCCTTCATCACAAGGTCCTTTGCTTTCACTGTATTAATAATGGATCAGCTGATGCAGGTGTGGTTTCTCCCCTCCACTGCAAGAAAGAAGAGTTGTAAACTTTGACCTACAGTGCAAAATACAACCATACATCGCAAACCAACTTTACAAATCAGAAAACAGATTAAAAATGTATTTAACAATTTGAAAAATGTTATGCTAGCATGCTAATGCTAGCGTACTAATGCCACAATGTTCTAATGCTAACACACTAATGCTAACGCTTACTTTGTCAGACAGACATTGACACTAGCTTAGCTAAGTTAGCTATTAGCATTATGCTAATGCTAAAATGTTTTGCACTTCCAGACCATCGTATTGATCACCTAAACGTATTACATGCAATCCTAGATGGAGCCCAGTCTAGTAGCTTCCTTTAACACAGATAGCTGAAGAGTAATAGCAGAGCAGAAACCCTGCAAACACAACTAAGACTAATCGGTCTAACAAGGGTGACTAACAGACGGCCATTCCCTTTAAATTCCTGATCATCAGAGACACAGAGGAACCCTTATACTGCACTATGCTTCTAAACTAATCACACACACACACACACACACACACACACACACACACACACACACACACACACACACACACACACACACACACACACACACACACACACACACACACACACAGAGATACATGCAAATACATGCTCACCCGCACAAGGACACACATTTAAATCGATGCACGACCACACCGACACATGTGCACTGTGCACAGTCAACCTTACCAGAGCACAGCCACTGGTGCAGCTCTGGCTAATGACATGCGGATGACCATAAGGTCCACCCTATGACCAACAGCAGGCGGAACTTCCTGATCACAGTACAGAAACTCACACTGAAAACTGGTGACAGAGCAACATGAAAAAAAAGTCTTAGGGTGGAGAAACCTCAGCTTATTAGGCACCAAAGTTGAAATCCCAGCCAAATGTTCACCTCTGGAACCAAATCCGAATCCCACCAGAGCTTTTTCTCCTGTGTCTTACCGAGTCTGTTTCCCTCTCAGCTTGCCCACTACTGCCCACTGTCAATTTTTATTTAAAAAAACCCAACAAAAATACAAGATTAAATAAATAATCATAGAAAAGCTTGTCTGTTAAAAGTGTGCTATGATTGTGATTTGAAATATTAAGATCAGTTTGTCCTCTGATGTGTAACCTAAACTGGACTTGACAGTTACATCGATGCCGTGGAGAAAACTACTTAACCAGAGTATGTGTATTTATACACATACACCAACCATACACCAACCAGTGTATGTGTATTTATACACTGGTTAAGTCGTTTTTTGCATGCACACGCACATGCTCATACTTAGTCATCATTCAGTCCAGCTAAAGAGAACATGTTACCCCACCAGAGTCTAATAATCTGTTACGATCAGTGTAGGAACATAATTGAGTAAAGAGATCCAGATGACCCAGATTTAAACTGTCACGTGACAGGCAATGTAAGTGTAGAGTATGTTGCAGAGTTGCTTGTTTAACTGACAAAAACAAGATATTGCAACCAACAGGTACATATGAGTGGCACATAAGGGGTCTGATAGAAATCAAACACATATAATATTGTACGTTTCTGAAGGAGCCTCCTCTATAAATCAATAAATGAATGGTGACAGGCAATGATCTCTCATCTCAAAAAAGCTTCTAAGATAACACACAAATGGTCAATAAGCAGCAAAATCATTTGTCTGGCTCTGCCTAGGATACTGGATATAACACGGAGGGGAGGAAGTGTGGGGATACAATCATGGTTTTATTTATTTAAATGTGTGGTGGCATATTTGAAAATATGTACTCAGACTTGTAAACATGCATCACAGGCTGTGAATGTATACTCAGATAATGTGTAATGTCATATTAGAGTCAATAACTGACTGTAAATATAGGTTCATAGAACAATCAATTAACTGTGAAAGTACATTAGACTACTAGCTACTAGCTTATTAGGCCTAAGGGTTGGGGATACACTGAACAGGAAAGAAAGATCCAGTCAGTCAGTGAATTACAGCTACACAACACACAATGCAATCACATACATGAGGAAGAGCATGGTTATC
This sequence comes from Hoplostethus mediterraneus, assembly GCA_034670385.1. Classification (NCBI taxonomy): domain Eukaryota; kingdom Metazoa; phylum Chordata; class Actinopteri; order Trachichthyiformes; family Trachichthyidae; genus Hoplostethus; species Hoplostethus mediterraneus. The sequence goes on from JAXDDW010000008.1 coordinate 9,079,255, forward strand.
ACACAGTAGCAGACACTGTCTTTTAACTGAGTAATTGATTTCTGAATGAATGAAAGAAGTGGCATGGCAAACAACACAATGAAGCCGGTGTGCTAGGGTCAGGATGTGCATGCCATACATTGTCCTGATAATTAATTTAATTTCAAGTCAGCAAGTCAGCAAGTCTGAAATTCTGAGTTGATTTCTCTTGAGAGCAACTTGCACAATGACGGTCATTACCACTGAGGAAAATGCACAAGCAAACACACACACACATGCATACAAACACTAAACACACAACCACTATCGATAAACACACATGAATGCGCTCATACATCCACACACACACACACACCCTTCCCAGAGTGACAAAGCATTAGTTCATTCATTTTTATTCTTGTAGCTTTTACCCACTTGTTCCCGCGGGTATCAGATGCTGGTGAGCCTTCACTGTACACACACACACACAACCTGTGACACAAAAGACGTGGCTTGTGGCATGTTCCTCTATATACCTATCCAGTTTGTCCACATGCCTGAGTCTCACCGCTAAAACACATGCAGGCCCCTGTACGGTACTAATAGCTTGATAATGACAACAGCAAGGAAAGCATACGCATACTGTCGCGTAGGGCAAACACAGACACTGACCCGCCAGATACATATAAACACACACAGGATACTCTGCTCTTAGACAGACAGACAGATTGGTGAACAGACACACACACACACTATCGACTCTCTGACATGCAGCAGTACTTAGTATCTTACCCATTTGATAGAGTCTCTTCCTCTCCTGACATTTTCATCAGGCTACAGTGTGTGTGAAAGAGAGACAGAGAGAGAGAGACGAGAGAATTGCAGAAGTGAATGTGTGCCTAGGGCCTTTCCAGCAGTGCAGTCTAATGTGCTGTAGCTCCCTGTTTCTGTAGCAGCAACAGCAGCAGCGGCAGGCAGGCGGAAAAGAGAGAGAGAGAGAGAGAGAGAGAGCAAGAAAATGAGGGAGAGAGGGAGGGAGAAAGAGAAAGGGAGAGGAGGAAGAACGCAGCAGCCCTTAATAAGATCGGGATGACTATCACACATGGGGAGAAAAAAACACATTCTATCTGAGCTGGAACCCTCCGCCTTCTACACGCACGCACACACACACACACACACACACGCACACACACGCACACACACACGCACGCACACACACACACACACACACACACACGCACACATACGCACACACACGCACACACACGCACACACACACACGCACACACGCACACACACGCACACACACGCACACATACGCACACATACGCACACATACGCACACATACGCACACACACACACAGAGGCAGTCCCTCAACTCTCCTCCCCGCCCATCCCACCTCTTCCCATCATCGCCCTCATGCTACACTCTGCAGTCTCTGTTCTGATTGGTCAATGCAAAATCATGGGTGTGGATGAATTCTCCCGACTTGTGGTTCAAGCCTTTTAATACAAGACAAAGACAAGTAAAAAACAACCAGGGGAGAAAGAGAGAGAGAGTCAGAGTCAGATGTACATAGTAAGTCAGTACTGACTGACTGACCAGTTAAGACCTCTTGTATGCATGACTTTATCCTCTATGCACTCAGTACAGGAATAAGAAACAATGATGTAATTTAAACTTCACAGTTACAAATCCCTCATTTCCTGCTGTGCCCAAGTGTGCTGCAGTGGCTGAGACTAAACACTGCAGCAAGTCCTGCAGTCTTGACTAAGTCCTGCAGTCTTGACTAAGTCCTGCAGTCTTGGCTAAGTCCTGCAGACTAACAGTCCAAACATAGATCCAGCAAGCGGCTCACAGGTGCTCAGGACAAAGTGTAAATTCATGAATGAACAACAGATGCAATGCCAGATGAGGGTAACCCAGACGACAGCATGAGATCAGAGAGGACTGACCAATCAGTAACAAGACGCATCATCCCTGCAAGTTTAATCAAAATTGTATTGGTGGTGTAGCAGTTTCAAACGTTCAAAAAGGTCAAAAATGTTACCTTTAATTATAGCACCTCCATCAGGCCAATGTCAAAACGGGGCCGGTGGTGTCTGAGATATCACCTGAGATTTCACACATTAGAAAACCCACTATATTAAGGGTTCTATTCCAGTAATCAATTCACTTTTACTCTGAAAGACTGTTAGATGATTGACCTCAGTCTGATCATTGCATAACCCTATCTCTGTTTTTCCTCCCCAAGAATTCAAAAGGTTTGTAGACAACTCAGCATCTCCTGTCCTCAGAGTCCTGGAACAGCTCGAGGGAAGAGACAGATTCAAAGGAATAGTTGTGTTTAATTCATGAAGTTTAATTCTGAGTGGATGGATGTTCCTTCATGTCTTATACAACAGAAATTTATCTGCCGAGCCCTGAGTGAAACCCTAAATATAGCCTGGCTGTACAGCATCAATAACACACACACACACACACACACACACATCAACTGTTACCAACTATGCTAACATAAATAAAACAGAAACATAGCATCTGACACATATTTTTCTCCCATGGTCATCCCATAAAAACACATGACCACAAGGGATCAAACAATTCTCAGCACTTTGGCCCGAGGGTGGAAACATGAGAAATCCATCTATCCTGTGACTGTAATAAAAAACTGGTTTCTTCCACCTCCCTGTGTTCCTGTATCTTATAGGTGTGCTCTGAAGACCATGGGGCAAGGCCACGGGGTTAAGTGGAGAGAATTAGATCTTATATGCCGTCCTCTTTCTCAGTTGGTGTATATTTAGATACTGAAAATACTGCATTTTAGGCACTTAGCTGATGTAACTTTTCTTATTTGTCTCATTTGTTTAAGAAAAAAGTAGGTAGCTAACTTATTGCACTTACGATTTCTGGTGACTAGTAGTTCTCGTGCTCATGTTGAATGCACTTATTGTAAGTCGCTTTGGATAAAAGCGTCTGCTAAATGACTGTAATGTAATGTAATGTGATGTAACTTATCCAGAGCAGCTTACAAGGAGTGGGCAGGTAGGGGTTCATCGTCCTGACACATGGCCGATGATTGGTCACATTAGCTGTTATAGCTGCAGAGGTTGAACCTGTGACCTTCTGATTATGGGATAGTCTCCTTCACCACTAGGCCACCCTGCTGCCAACTAAGTCTGAACTAACTGGAAGATATGCCAGAGTCAAGCTGAACATGACTTCAAAAGTCATGAAAGATATGTCAGTTTTGTTATTCCCTATCGCCGATTGATATAACTCAATGAAAGCTTTTCCATTTGCTGTGATAAACACCCAGGGTTAGGTGAGTCTTTCCCAGGAAAATTCCGCCGGCATACAGGAAGTGATGCGTTTTACGTTTGCAGCAGCAACAGTGGTTTGTTTGGAATAAATAGAAGAAGAACTGGGTAAGTAGCATGAGCAGAGATAGCCACCATGGCTGAACAGGCAAGGAAAAAAGCGCCACCTAGAGAAATCATCAGAAAGTGAAAGGAAAAAAAGTCACAGCACTGGCCACACGGTTTGATTGACAAGTGATCTCTAGGATGTGCAAAAACGCCACAGCAGCTTCAGGCTACCACTATGCCCTTAAATACCTTATAGACTCGACTGTACATACCAACACATGGATTAGGCTATTGGATAAGCAATTGATTCACATTCAATCTCATTCAATTATAACTTGTCTGAGAGGACCTTTGCTATTATCGGCTCCTCTCTATCTGAATTATTGATGGTAAACAGCAGTGCCCTTCCAATGACCTTTACCTCACCCTTTCACTTATATGCCAAGTACACCTGCAGCTGTAACTCGCTGTGAACAGACTGCAAGTGCATGCAGGATTTCACAAAAATCTAAACCCAGACGTTCTGGGAAAAAGTGCTAGAAGAACTTCCCAACATCTCTCCTAGGAGGGAGCATTTTCTATATAAAGAAATGTCTCCTGTTCATAAGATTTTTCCTTTCATTTGGATATTAATGGGGGTTTCCTTTAAAACAGTTCAGTTCAGTGCTCAGTCTTACCCATTAGATGGTATTGTTGTTTCCAGAGCATCTTTGTTGTCTGATAACTGTAACCTGAAACAGAGGAACAAAATAGAGGCTGTTTAGAGAAAGACGGTAATCTCAAGGGACGGAAACCAGTTGAAAAAGGGGCTTATTGTTTGAGCAACATGATAGTGAGAGCCATAGAAACGCTGACACAAATATATTTGATAACCCTCCCAGGCTACTTTATGTCTTGGTAAAGGAAATTTCAAGGAAATTTCAGTAGACATTAACTTAAAAGTACTGTGAAAATGTACATAAATCAAATGAAACTGTTTATATGAAGTTTTTTTGTATTCACATAAGGGATTTCATTCCAAAATGCTACATGGTTTTGGTAGCTTAAAAATGCCTTGTTGTGATAATAGTTGTAAGCAAAAGTTTTGAGATGACTCAAAACGAATAGGAACCCACAATACACTTTACTTTTATACAAACAAACATTTTGTTAGAAAATGCTTCAAACATTCCAAACATTGATTGGAATTTCCTTGAGCGTCATTCCAGTTAAAGGCACTTACTTGAAATCTGGGATGATGGGATCCAGTTCTGGACTGTTTATAACCGACACCCTGGGAACAGAAGTTGAGAAGAGGGCGACAGTTGTTAATACAAAACAACAAGTATTAGCACTATATAACATGACTATAAACAGTATGTATTATCAACCTCAAATATTTGTAACTTTCTTTTGGTTGCAACACTCCACACTGCTGATTGGTTTTGACTGTTAGTCTTAATGATCCAGACAGTTTGTGTGCAGTATGTGAACCTACCGGTTTGGGGAGTCTGGGCTGTCAGAGATTTCTTGCGCCTGCATGGCATCCCTAAGGAGAGGTCAAAGGTGAACTTAGAAAGAATATAAGAACAGATCTTGTGTAGGCGTCGTGAGAACGTCAGTGTCTTTCTCAAATCCTTTCAACTGAAATCATTTCAAGTATTCACAAACAAAAGGAGCATCATAAAGAGGATTGTTGAAGAAATGGAAATATAAATAACTGCAGGCTATTGTGATGAATGTATTCATTAAACTGAATGGTGCATCGCTCATTCACACCTATGGGGATACTGTGGACCAGGCAGCAAAAAAATGATGAGATAGCAGCAATGAGGAAACAACTTTCACAATAAACACAAGGCTCAATGGAATCCATCTCTACACAAAGTAATTGTTTCAAACTAAGGGAAGATACTTGACTCAAGGGAGAAGCATGTGGATGGAAAATCCCTAACAAGGAAAAATTTCCTCACCTGATATTTTTGGATTGAAGCTGCAGATATATTGTGCTGTATATTTAAATGTTGCCATGTTCATGCCAAAAGACCAAGACAATTACAGAGATTCAATGTTTCGTCCAGATATGTATTCTTGTCAGGATGGAAAAGCCTCTGAAACAGCATTTCGACCATCTTGGGACACTAAAGCTCCATTATAACCCATGCTAACGAAATGATTTGATTGGTTAATAAAATCATATCCAATTTCTATTGAAAGGCAAACCAATAGATTAGTCTAGCCCTGCTGCAGATACATTATAAAGACCTTTTGGATGCAATGTAGTGTAGCAGGCTAGAGACCAGCAACACCAGTGGTGGCATCATTATGAATGATTTCCTGCCACAAATTCACCTGAGAGATTCAGGAAGTCACACAGTTTGTTCTAGAGTAGGAGATGAGAAATCACTCGTACAGTTGTGACATGTTGTCTATGGGTTGATTGAGTGCAGGTTTCCACTTGCCTGTCAAACGCAGATAGGCTTCTCTCTATCTGAATGAGTATAACTGAGTATCAAAGGGGTTTCTGTGCTCTAGCTCAGGATCCTCTGCTCCACACAACAATCTCAAAATATTATTTAGGGACGGTCCAAACACTGCGCCACACCAAAAACACTGACATTGATAAAGTACGATTACATGACAATGAAAATGCGTCTTTTCAGTGCCCAGCTTCCTCTACTCACACTTCACTGTCATTTTTCTTCACGCTTCGCCTCCAGTTGGTGATAAAACTCATCCCACAGCACTCTGGGTGAAGTACAAGAGCGGAATATCCCCCGGTAGACCACTTGGCTAGAACTTGGCTTGACTTTTATGAGGCTAGCATGGATCTGGGCGGTGTACCTGTGGACAGGTGAGCTGCACTGTACACACGGAGGAACGGAAGCGCGGATTGCTGAGTATCAGTCTCAGTGGACACGGGACCGCCTTCCTCCTTGCCGAGGGGGAAAGGTGTGGAGCTTCTCATCACCATAATAAAGAGTTTCCTATTTAAAGACATCGGAATGTGGCTTCTGAAAAACCTGGCTTCCTGGTCCTAAAGCACCCCAGGTTAAGGCACGGATCACTCAAACAATCCTGCAACAAATATTCACTGTATTTTTGGCCGATTTGTGTGTGCTTTAAACTGATTTATTGATTGTATGCTGTTAGGAGAAATATCTGTGTGGGTCGTTGAAGAAAACAATAACTAGTGTACTTGACAATAAAAACAAAGACAAAACATTAAATTGTTTTAGATTTATTCTATGTTCAATTAAATGCATAACATATTCTGACCAAACATCCCAATAATGATTCTTCTTACACGTTAGAAAATACAAAATAAAATACAATTAGCTATATTTTTTGAAAAGCCTTCTTTATAGGTAAGCCTAGAAACATAAGTGGTTTTGAAAATAGAGGAGTCTATACAAATGACATGGTGTCCTGTGGCGTTTAAATACAAGAAAATGATACTGAAACCAAAATCTCCAGCTGTCAAACTGAAGAACAGACAACTCCTGCTCTCTGGCATTTACAATAAATGTGATCATGTATGAATGACTGACATCAGTAGGAAGTGCTAAACTGACCACATTGACAGTATACCAGTTGAACATGAAATGACATAATGATGCTAGATCTAAACAAGCTTGTTAAAAAAAACAAAGTTAGGATAGGAAGAGCTGTCCAATAAGTTGTGCATTGTTTGGTCAGAAATTAGTTGAGAAAGTTAAAACAAAGGCCTCGTGCTTTTTGATCAAGCCCCCTTGTGAAAAATCTATCACAGTTTAGCACTCAGTATTAAACAACTTAGTTTATATCATTTTCTGGGAGAAAGACAAAAACAATGTATCAGACAAGAAGAAGAATCACTGCCTGGCCATGCTTTATGGGTGTTAACAAACCAGTGGACACAGTAAAACAGGAGGCTATCCCTGTGGAGTCACCCCACCCACCCTCACTCTGTCTCTGCTTTACAACACAACAGGACTTTGCAAGTTAAATCCCTTAAGCCTGAGGTGGATAGAGAGGAAAGGCCAACAGAGACACCAATGATCTCTTCCTCATTTGTGTAAGACTTAATGCAGTCAACCACTCTGGAAGGAAGCACCTCAGTGAAACACAAAACATACTGAAAAATAAAGTTTTATACAAATGCAAATACAAGCAGCAGCAACAATGACGGACTCTGCAAAGGGACCCCCTCTGGTCTGCTCTTTTTAACTGGTGTGAAGCTGACGAACAACATCTGACAAACTCGAAGCGTTTGGACTTTGAGTACCTCTGCAAGTACGCTACTCTAACGAAAGAGCAGGATCAAAGAGTATCTTGTTACGTTTTAGGGTCTTTCTGGATGGTAGAAACAGGGAGGCAGGGTGATGATGGTAAGTCAGGAAAGCATCCTTCAATGCCTGATGCTGATGAACGTCCGTCTTGCTGTGTCCTTGAGCAAGACACTGAGTCCTTACCAGGTCCAGGGGTGCTGTTCTGTATCTGACCCTGGCCTCAATGGATCAATAAAGTTTCACCATATTTTTAATACTATTATTCACTAAGTATTTCCACACACAGCTTTTCCAGCTTTTAGTCCAGTTTCTAGTTCACAACTCATCTGTCATTTACTGTCCAAAGTCAGAATCTTTTTCTGTACAAGACAATCAAACAGTGCTGCCATACGTTTTGCAAAAGGCAACCTTCTTCACTTCTCAACAGGATTTAAACCATGACGTCCTATTTTGTTCAGTTAGCATTACCACTAAGGGCCGTAGTCATAAAATATCTCAGAAAAAATAGAGTCACGATTCAGGAGCACACGAACCTAGTTCAGGAAACTGGCCTCAAGTCAACCATCTGAGCGACTTTACGACTACAACCCCAGAGTTGAAACGTTTAAGTTTAATTAATTAAGAAATTAAGTTTAATTCATTTTAAAGAGATTTTTAAAACCCTTGGTAAGTCTTTGGTTGACAAAATGATTTGTACAGATGGGTCCTGTATATTTTTGGGAATATTTTTCAAAAATGGTTATATAGCGTTTTTGAATGAAACTCAACTCTAAATGAGTGAGTGAAATGAGCAACCCACTGAAGTGTGCCCTTAAATGTAATGCAACTTATATGTAGTCATTACATGTAAAGAGTGTAGTTTTGTTCCTTCCGATATCCCTAACATAAACTATAGTTCTAACACTGGGCAAGGCAAGGTATTAACGCAATCAAACAGGAAATTAAAATATCAAGAGGTTAAGTAGCGGTTGTGATTATGACAGATTTGTTTGTAGTATAAACCTGCACAAGGGCTTTCACATCTCAGAGTAGCTTCCAGTTAAACATCTAGAAATGTGGAATACTGTGACCCTGTCCTGAATTAGTTTTACCCATAGCCGTATTATCATTGTATGGAACTGAACTATGGTCATGGGAACATGGGAAAGTTGGTAGGTTTAACTACATGGCGGATCCATTCCAAAAGGGAATGACTTCAATCAGAAACTTCACAATTCCTCTTACCTTTACAATCCTTTCACATACAGTTTCTGAGCACATGGAAACTAGTGGCTAAAGAGTAAAGGGGGTCGGGTTGGGATTACTAGTGTGTAGTGAGTGTGGTTAGTGGGTATGATTCCTGACAGGGTCAATCCAGTCTAGTTTTTAGTGGATGTTTCAACATACTAAATTCTGGAGATATAATGTGAAATTAGTAACCTGATGTTGAAATCAAGGCAGCACGACAATCTCTACATCCATTTTCACTGCATACCGAAATCAACAAACAGTCCTCTTTACGTCCACACTATCTAGATAATCTCCTCCAACCCCAATCATGCCAGACCACAGAGACCAACAGGATGGAATAACATGATATTGCAATGCCAAGGAGTAGTGAAAAATGTCTGAGGAGAAAGTGTCGCGAGAATCAAGGGTGAGTTTTGTCTAAGAAAGTCTCTTCATGGGGTCAGCAGGCGCTGCTTAATCAGTCCTATACAGTCCCCACTTTGCTTTGGTGCTTGCTGGGCTAGGCCAGGCTGTGCTGTGCTGTGCCATGCCAGGCCACTAGGGGAGAGGGAGTCGCTCCTCAGGAGAGTTCAGACTTGCTGAGGGCGATGGCGAGCTCCAGGTCCTCTTGCTCCTGCTGGGTGAGCCTGGCAAGACGCTCCTTTTCCTCTCGCTCGCTCTCTCGCTTTGCCCACTCTATCATGTCTTCCTCTGTTGGGTACTGATCCATACACACAGAACACACACACACACACAAACACAGACGCCATTAAAGCGCACACACAGGCAGAGACACGTGACGAGAAAACAAACAAACAAACACACAAACACAGACTTCTTTAGAGCTGGCTGTTGGCCATTAAGTGTGTATAAAACATCCCATTATTATATCAATAATACAATAGGGCTGTACCATCAGCATCACTGAAGTAGCTATACTCAGAGTAAAGGGCGTCCTTAAGTGCATTAGGGCTTTTATGCAACAGTTACCAATGCATGTGCACAGTCTAAACAGTTTTCTTTCTCCCCCAGGAAGGTAATGAGGAAATTACAACAGTCATTGTAAGTTTCCATAGACGAGCGATGGAGTTTTTAAAGGGGGATTCCCGGTTCGAAACACTACAGCACCAGTTTCACCTCTCACAATACCTGGATTGACTTTTCATTTGGATTAACATTTTGAGAATCCCTTGACAATGCCGTGCAACTAAGATAAGCTGTTGACTGAAATGCCCTCTATATGTCAAAAGCCCATTGCATTGAGTTTCAGACAATGCCCCAAGTGATGCCCCCCCACCCGGAAAACAGACGTGACATGTTACTGTGTTAAGGGGGGGGGGGGGGGGGGTCATGTGCTGAAAAAAAACAAGCCATTCCAATTGTTTTCATTAGATCAAAAGTGGCTCTGCAACCACTACCCCTCATGCTAGAGTTATAATCTATTTTGTGCAGGCATGTGATCAGGATAATACAAAAAAAACAGGAAAATAAATGAATGGAATGGGGAAAAAACACAAATCTCCCATTATGAGTAAATGAGAGTTGTGTGACCAAATAAACCAAAATGTTAAAAACAACAACGATAAAACATGTTTGTAGGGTCTGTAGATTCACATGGCAACAAGAGGCGGAGACAGGGAGCGTTCAGACAATCAGTACACAGGTCAGGTCAACAACATCGACAGACAGGACATGCACTACGCCGTCAGGTACATTACACTGAATACACAGAAGCATCACAGGCTATTCAGTGTACATACACCCATGCAAAGGAAAGTGAGCAGTGATGGTATGACACTCAGGAGCAGATATTTTAGGGTGGTGAGTTTAGTAACAAGTAGTGCAGAACATGCATGATTAGAACATATAAGAAACATATGTGTGATGGATTTAGCAGGCTCAGAGAGCATGCAGGTATAGAGTCATTTTGCTGTTTATATCATGATATTACACCTCTCAAATCTAAGTCAAATCAGACCTCAAGGAACAAAAAAAATGTGTGGTATGTATTTATTCCAGTGATTTGATAGTGTTCTATCAAAATATTTAAAAAATGAGGCAGTGGCTATAAGCAGAACAGTGTGATGGACATGGTTGTACATAGAAGCCAGAGATGGTGCCCTTGATTCAACTCTTTATTCAACTTCTTTGACAGAGAGGAGAGGAGACTGGAGGTGTAAAGACACAGAGAGAATACAGGCCGTCTGCAATGCAGTGCTGACCAAACAAGAGCTGTGATGGGAATGAATTGATGAATGAATGGATGGATGGAAACATGGATGCACGAGTGAACAGACGGTGGGGTGTGTGAGGATAAGTGACTCCGGGAATGGCTGCCAATCAAACACAGGACACAGGTTAGTGCGTGCAGGTCGGGGTTCAGAAGGACATGCGGGGTGCAGTCAGGTGAAGGGGAGGGGGATAAATCAAACCTCCTTCCTGTCTTATGAGAATGATGTTGTCCATCCCAAATCCACAGCGTGATACTACATTCTAAGCACTAATGTGAAGGGAAGAGCTGAAAGGATTTTACTAGTGAAGACAAATTTAACATGGCACAGGGTTCAACCCATTATCCACTCTTTCTATGAGTTCTTTACTTGCTTCCCAGAAACTTTTGCAGTTCATTTGAATACAATCACTACGGCTGTCGTTTAGTTTTTTGATTTGAAATAAATTTGAAATATTTTGAACATATGAGAATTTGACAAGCAGCTTGTTCCCTGACTTAGTTTGTAAAACAATGATAGTCAAGAACCAGCTAATTTCTAGGCTGACATGTGACCTATAAGCAAAGGTGAATAAATGTAATGCCATGACACGTCAGAAATATGCCGTGATCCTGACTGTGACTCTGGTGGGATCCTGTTTGTAAAATTGTTCTAGATTCCCAACTATTCTTTATTAAGTGATACAACTTGTTTCACTCATCATTTTGTAAGAGCAGTCACTTTCATCCCAAACAGTAGATATTACATTTTGGAATAAGACTCTTCATTTATACACCTATTCTGAAATCAAGGATTTTCACATGTACATAGGACGCAATATCAGTGGGCTGAGTTGGGATGGCTAACTCCAGCCAATAGCAAGTAGCCTCTCATCTCTCCATTCACTGCCAACCAATAAGGGACTCAGTGTCCAGAAGAAGGTAGTTGTGTGTTTTTGAGTCGTATGGCGACTTCAAGTCGAAAGATGCAGTATGTTAAAACCTAATATTAATTTATCTATAATGACATTGTTGTACATTTCTCCATAAAGTAAGGCAACTTCAATCATACGGCTCAAGTCAAGTGCAATTTCAAAATAAATCACTAACATAAAATAAGTACAGGTATAAATAATCTTTACATAAAGCAATATCGCATTCATAATAAAGATCTATGTTATACACAAGCAGCAGGTAGGATGCAAGAAAAACACATTCATAAATAGAAGATTTAATAGTTTAAGTCACCTTAACTGAAGAAAATGAAGCCATCTAATGAACATGAATGTGACATCAAACAGCTAGGCTCACCCTGACACCCTGTAGTTAGGCTAATTCAACTCTAACAGACGTTTTACTGGCAGTGGATGGAGCGATTCACAGAGCTGGCCTCATTTGCTAGGTGGGTGTGGCTTATTTGGACAAGTGGATGTGATTAATGAGCAAAATAAAATAAAGAGAAGAGGGCGTGATTACTCAGAGTCAGGTGGAGGTGAGGGAGAGGGCGAGACGGAGGTGCTCACTTTGTCAAAGCTGGCAAATCGGTCAGCTTCCCTTGCGTTGTTGCGAGGAGGGGAGGAGGGGGCGAAGGGGTCAGCTGAGGGGTCCTTGGCAGGTAGGGAAGAGGAGGGAGAGGAGGGGAGGTCTCCTGAAGTCTGGGGGAGGAAGTGCCCTCGTCGGTGGAAGGAGTCAGAGGACTCTGTTCTGGAGATGGAGGATCTCTTACCTGGACAGACGAGTCAAAGAGGGGCAGAGGGACCCCAGCGTCAGCAGGCACCCACGGAGACACAACAGAAACAAAGCAGCAAGATGGGAAAACACAGTTTACACTTGTTTTCTGAATGGCCTGTCTCTTTATAAATAAAACATCCTAATACTGGGCTTGAAATCATTGGCAAGTTCACCATCAGCCATTTTTGAATTCAATGATACCACCCTTAAATGGTTGATAATAACACAGACATTTGACACCAGTACAGTGATGTGCACCCTATCTTACACACCTGGAGGTGGAGGGGGAGGTCTAGTTGGTGTGCCTGTTTTCGGGGGCAGGGCTGGTGGCATGTCGGGGCTAGCAGACGGACTTTCATCCTGGAACAGGTTCTTGTTGTTGGTGCCAAACTGGTCAGAACCATTAGACTGAAACAGATTGACCACAAAAACCCAATATTCAAAACCTGAATACTTTGTGGTAGTCTCAAGGGACGTGGATCAGAGCAGTTGTGAGCATATGCCGACAAGGCTAGATTCAACTTTTATCACACACACCTTTGTTTCAAGTTCAAATTAATTTCTGATATTGTGATACTGTATTTTGTACCAAGTACTGCATTGTGTACTGAAAGGAATGACAACTGAGCCCCCCTAGAGAGGCATCTCCATCGGTTTCATTCATTTCCTGACCAAACCACAACATAATCACCAACTCTGCATTCATGGAGGTGTTAGTTTTGTTGTTGTAGTAGCACAGACTACCATGGAGTTCATTGTGTGTGAACAGCTTGTACTTCCACTGTCTCAGGTTCCCTGTCATTATTGATGAGTTGGTAGTCAGTTGTCCCTAGATGTACTTCCGTTTCACTCCGTCTCTCTTTCTGTCTCACACACTTACTGAGCATCACTTCCTACCCATTTCAGTGCCATCTACCTGAAGTACAGGACAGTCATCTGGACCTGAAAATTACCTTTGACAAGGCACTGAAATCAGCAAAGCCTCCTCCAAACGATTCATTACCAAAGACAGCAGCAAATGGATCTGAAACACACGTGCACAAAGAGGATGTAAGATAGTAATTTGCACGTCTAACACACACATTGTACATACATGGTACAATATAAAGCGCATTATATTTCATAGAGGTTTTCACAGCTGCAATGGCATGTCTCCCCAGAGGGTGGCGCCATGCCATTAGTCATACCTGGGTCTGAGCCAGCACTCACTGTAGTACCTCCCGGAGCAAATGGATCATTGGATGCTGTGGTGTCCTAAGAGGGATGCATGCAGACAACATAGAAATTACAACTTAATAATTAACTTAAAACTTAATGGATGTAACACTTCTTAACACCAAATGTTAAGAATCTGTCAATACCAATATCTAATTATATAGTTGCATCAAAATTAAGCTTAGAAATACACCTGTATAAAATAGTGAACAAATAAATCACTCAAATTATTGTATTTAAGACATTTTTAAACTTTTCAAGGCCTTAAATTTAGACAATTTAAGACTTCTTCGGGCTTCTTAAGAACCCGCTGGTACCCTGAATGAAATTAGATCACTGCATTGTAGATCACTTCTTTCAGCGCCACTCACCACTGCCAGATCACTGTCGGGCGAAGAGCAGCTGAAGGGATCTGCCCCTCCGTTACCTTGAGAACCAAATGGATCCGCCTCCCCCATGGCATTCATTTTGGCTCCAAATGGGTCAGAATCAGCCATATTGTTCCCTGATGAGCTGAATGGATCCTTGGCTGTTGAAACTGTATTAGTAGGCTTGGAGACAAAGGGGTCTGAACCTGCTGCCGGTGCAGTGGCTGCGTTATTCATCTTGGCTCCAAACGGGCCTGGTTCTGCCATGCCAGCAGCGGTACCGAACGGGTCAGCCGAGGTGGTGAAAGGGTCCTCCGAGGAAAAGGGGGCGCTGGAGGACTGTTTGAAGAAAGAGTCTGCACCAAAGGGGTCTGTGCCTTTGAATGGGTCGCCCCCAAATGGATCTGATTGAACAAGAAGAGCGGAAATCTAAATGAGACTTCCCTTGTCATACACTCGTCAGATAAAAATGTTTCAAATGCATACTGGTAGGTTTGTCTGAGATGAGTTTGCTTGTGCATCACTTCAGGTTGGGGTTACATTTACATTACTCACCAGAAACATCTGCTTTTCCAAATGGATCATCTTTGAATGGATCATCTACAAAGGAAATGCCATAATGAATCTGACTGATTTAGGAATCGCATTATCAAGGGTTTGTTATCCAAGTATCCATTTTCATTTGAAGAGTAGTGAAAAGGGAAAAAAAATATAAATCAAAACAAGACAATCGTTCACTATCTGTAAAATACAGATATCAGTCTGCAAAAGTCTTATTTGTCAAACAAGGACTATTACCTACTATACATCAAAAATGTGCGCTACAAATCATTTTGGAAGAGTAGGTTCCACTTTTCCACTTGAGAGAAACACTCTTTATTCGTAAGCTGTGTTTACTTCAGACGTTTGAGGGAACTCACGATCAGTGAAGGGGTCTGACTGGAAGAAGTCCAGGTCAGGCAGGGTGGGAGGGCTGGTCTGGGGCGGTAGGGTGCGAGGGCTGGCTTGAGGTGGTAATGATGAAGGGTTGGTTTCAGGGGACTCTGCAGGCTCCGGTTTGCTCTCTGGTTCTGGTGATGGAACCTGCTGGACAAACTGACAGGGCTGTGCTGATTAGCCTCGAGGTTAGAGAGGCAGGGTTTTGGTTCGGACTGGTTTGAATCCCCGGATCAGCTGGGAAAATCTGGGAGGGGCAAGTTAACACTCTTGCCCACCTTAATAACTGCACCTGTGGAGCTTCACAGTGGCCAACAGTACAAGTCTGCGGTAGTTCTGGGTAGCTCCCAGTATTAAATGCATGACTAACCCTGCATGACTAACCCTCCTCCCCCTGAATCTACTCCTCTCTGCTGCTGTTGCTGTGTTCTTAGTCAACTTGCCTGGTTAAATAAGGGTTAAGAAGGAGGTGGCCATCTTATGACACCAAGTGAAAATGACAAACACAACAATTACGGGATTTAGGAATACAGGGATGAGTCAAACTTGTATACTAGCAATGAAAGAGAGTGACTCAGGGCCGTTACCTTTGGTGGGCTGGCTTTAGGTGATTCCTCTGCCTCATCGATCACTTCTGGTGAGACGTCAGCTGTAGGGCTACTGTGTTCCTGCGGACATAAGGGGACATTATCACAACACAGACCAGCATTACTCAGCATTACTCACAGAGACTTGTTGCTTGTTAAGCAGCATCACAGAAGTTTACATTTTGTTTTGCTACAACACTGTGATCACACAAGATGGATGAATGCATCTGCAGAACTTCCTTTACTTTAAATCAGAAAATGTATTATGAATTCAGTCCATCGCACCTCCATTTTCATTGCATGCTGTGTGTTGAATAGCATTGGAAAAATAAGAAACCTTGCATCAACTAAACCAGACAATGTTTACATCATCTTCTTAAAAGTGTTCTGTAATGTTTTCACAATAACAACATTTTAAAAGTGAAACAATTTTTCAATAAAAAATAACACTATACAGTTCTATTGAGAAGTGGTACTCTAGGCTTTGTAGTGGCTTCTTTCTATTGGAGGATTGACAAGTGAGGCAAGTGTATTTATTACCCTAACAATGTTCTCCCGTGGCTTGGTAAAGGTGGACAGACTACTGTAGATGTCAGTGGAAGCTAGACTAGTATAGAGATTATCCAAGGGATCAGGCTTCAGCTTTTCCTCCTCTGGAGTCTGAGGCCTCTCTTCCTCCTTCTCCTCTTCGTCTTCTTCTGTCTCGTCCACTCCTTCTTTCTGTTCTGGTTCAGACTCTTCTGTCTGTGGATGGCAGACAATCATTGGTTGTTCCTCCTTCAGCTCTTTAGGATAGTCCTCCTGGAAGAGGTCCTGTTGGAAGAGTTCCCCCTGGTGCAGCTCCGCTGTGGGCTCTGCTGAGCCGTTGACCATGACAGGAGAGCTGTCCTCCAGGGCTCTCTTCCAGCTGAGCTGGGCTGTCCATGACCTCTCCTCCACCTGAAGGTCATTCAGTTTCTGCTGCACCTGAATGGAAGACGGATAGAGAGAAAGTAAAAGAAAGACAAAAGAGAGATGGAGATGACATGGAGAAGGAGAAGAAAGAAAACCGCTCAGTAAAGAACTCTTATGGATATGAGACCTAGACACAGAGGTCCTTCAAAGACCAAGGAAAGTGGCCGGTCACACACACACACACACACACACACACACCTGTACGACCTGTGTGTAGGAGTCTCGTACAGACTCCTGTAGGGGTGTGAGCTGTTCTCGAGCAGCCTGGACCTTCTCCTCCAGCCTCCTGGTCTCCTCCTGCAGGTTGAGCAGCTCCTCTCGTGCCTGGACCAGCTCCTCCTCATACTGGCTTATCCTCTGCTCCTGCTCCTCATGCTCTGACTGCAGCGTTGAGATCTGAGACAGACAGAGGCATCCATCAAGACACATAGACATATTGAATCTTAACAAGTCATTAAGTAAAGTTAAAATTGAGTTTTTCTTCCAAGTAAAATTCCACCCTTGGATACTCTTGAGGCTACTGTTGGTGGAAATTGGTCTCTACCATTTCTATGATGGATTTCTGCTTATATGATTGTTGAACGTTGTTGCAAAATGGTGAGTCTAGAAAGAAGCCCTTCCTCTTTCATTCTGAAGGACTGACACCAAAACCTGATGTTTACCGTTGATGTTTTAGAGAGCTGAAATCAACTCAATCAAACTCCGCTGTAGCTTTTAACAGGGTGGATTTTCCTTTGAAATAAGTGAAATAAATCTGCGACTAGGATGACATAATTTGCCTAGTATCCAATCCTAGACAACTTGGACTTCTTGGACTCTTCTTAGGAGTCTTGGACTTTTCTTGTTTCCTAAAGAAAAGTAGCCTAACAGTATTCACATGAATGAATGGGAGGAGAATTGTATTGTACTGGGAATAGTGAAGCAGCGAAAATAATTTACACCCAGTATACACAAACAGAAGTCTGCTGCATGGTTCAGCATCACAGTAATGACAATGGAGAATAACCACAGATCCAGTGATGAGCAAGTGCCAGTGAGAGCTGCTACCTGTTGTGGCCCATAGCAGCATTTTACAACATTCTGGACATCGCAGTCATCAGTTTACATACTCCATACAGATCAGCTGCTGTGGCTTATTCCTGCAGCTAGATAAGGAGCTGCACACAAACGAAATGACGGCCAGGGAAGCCTTGTACCCAAGACACCCAGAAATTAGGCTATTCCCTCTTGCTTAAAAATTATATTAAAAATGCAAGTAAATAAATTTACTTGCATTTTTAATATAATTTTTAAATAAATGATCAAAATCATAATTGTTGTTTACTTTTCATTTAGACCAAGGAAATCCATTGGCCTTTCTATTGTTAAATTATCTCTTTTTCAGTTGTAAGACTCAATACTAAACCAAGTGACTGGATGGATAGGTTTGCTGATGCTTGTTTCTGGGCGGGTGGCTATCAGCTGGTCCCAGACCTGGGTCAAATAGTAGCTGCAAATAATTCTCAATTCAGATAGGGTTAGATAAGTCTTGTCTTGCGTGACAAACCCATTTGACACCCAAGTAGGCTAAAACAAACAAGAAAAGAGCATTCTTGTCTCATTCTTGTCGGCTGTCATAACTGCAATTTTGGTGATTTTTCTGATTTAACTTGGGCATTTTTGCACTTATTGGATAGTTGACAGTAGCGAGAAACTGGAAGGATTAGGGGAGGGAGAGGAGGGTGACATGCAACAAGGTCCCATTTGAAGACTTACATGGTTCTCGACGGGTTGAGAAAAGTCTACGAGCCTTGGTCTTATTAAACCCTCTAAAACCCCATTAGATCATACTGGTTGTGGGCTCTGTGGCGTTCCTAGCTCCACTCAGGCTACATTAGATGAACTCAAACACGCATGGCGGTCAAGCTTAAAAATTCCTAAAAGTTGACATTTGGAGATACAAGCGACGACATGTTTGTTAGCCTCTCCTTTAAGAGGCTATTCCCATTAACTATACTCTGGTCCAGACACAAGGCTTTGGACTATGACCTACCAGGTGGTTCTCGTGGCCGGTCTGCTGGCGGATGTGAGTCAGCTGCTCCTCGAGGGAGCTCTTCTGGTGGTCCAGCTCGTCCAAGGCGTCCTGGACGTGCTGCCGCTGAGCCTGGAGCCGCTGCAGCTCCCCGCTTTCTCTCGCAACCTCATCCTGCAAGTCCTGTACACAAAAGGCCAAAGGGAGACGGGAGAAGTGAATGTGTGTGTCCCACTACAGAAAAAAAAACATGTGGCTGATTAAGGAAAGGACAACAAGAGGCCCTCTAATCCCCCAGGTCCTAAGAGCAAAGAAGGGTGAGCATGCGACAGGTAAATAACATCACCTGACTTTACAATAACACCTGAAGGAGGGGACACCACAGTAACAGTTATGATTACTTTAATATGTAATCAAGAATATTTCCTAAAATGTGGTGGATGAGGGGAACGCAAACAAGAGAGGCATGTGGAAGAGGATGTCAGGAAAGAGAGGTAAAGTATGTTAAGGGACAGAATAAACTAAGTGATTTAGGGGGAAGAGGGGAGACAGAATGGTGGATTTGAGGCATGGAAAGCAGAGCGGGAGAAGGAAATGTTGGGGCAGGTGTTTGTGCGGGTGGTGAATCACAGCCAAAGCACACAGTATGTGATGTGCAGCCACCTAGAAAATACCATATAAATAGCAAAAAGCACCCCAGTGCAACTAGGAAATTCAGCTACATCAATGTGAGGTTCCCCTGAGAGCCACCATCACACTCTGACATCAGATATGGTTGCCAAACGTGGAGTGGACTAGCCCTTTAAGCAGTCAGCTCCCAAAATAGAGCCCATCTATCAGACTCAGAGCAACAGCCAGGCAGACACTCCTACACAAGGACACCAGCATCTCTCTCGGTAAGCATTATTAACCGTGTTTGACCGAGCATCCACGCCTGCTGGCCTAATGGATTATTGATCACCTCTTCTATTCATCATTCATTCTATTCAAATATTCATCGCAACAAAGCTGAACGATTGCTTTAGCACACACTGCACTTTCCATCTGCTGTGGCTGGATTTCTTTTAAAGGGGCAAGCAGAGATAGCATTGACGCCCTATCAATTACAGAATCCAATGCACAGATACATGTGTGTATAGCCACAGCTGTTTTCCAACAATAGTCCCTTGATGGCACTGATAAACAACAAAAACAAGAGAACAGAGAACCAGTGTTTCCCGTCGATATCCATAGCCTCCTCTCCACCACTCCTTTCTCTTCTCTCCCATTCTGCTCTTACCCTTTCTCCTTTGGCTACTGTACATAAGGGAACTGGGACACACTCACAAAGAGGGAAAAGAACATGAAAAATTCCTGACAGAGAGAGACGATCGATGAAAAGTCAGCGATGCCTTACCTGCACTTCGCTGGTATGTTGCTGGATGGCGTCTTCCTTCTCTTTGATCTCCTGTTCCACAGTGCTCTTCTCCCTGGGGGTCCAGCACAACACACAGGAGTATTTAGCCACCGAGGACAGAGAGGGCAGCCTGAGTACTCCTAACCCGCCCAGTCCCATCCCCTCCAGCCCCAGCCAGCCCTCCGCTGAGCCTCCTCCACCTCGCCCATCAACCACCACCTCCTCTCCCTGGGCCACCATGATACTGGCCTGAACCCACAACACAGACAGCCGGGCAGACGTCTGCAGCTAGAGCAGAAAGCAAGTGTGTGACGCAAGCTGGAGAGAGGTGGAGAGTGTGTGTGTGTGTGTGTGTGTGTGTGTGTGTGTGTGTGTGTGTGTGTGTGAATGTATGTGTGCGTCTGCTCCGGGCTTCCAGGATAGGAGAACTGTGGATGTACAATACTGTGATGAGGATGCATATAGGAGAGAATGAGAGAGAGAGAGCATGTGTTTGCTCAGTCAAATGAGTGGGAGATGAGAAGAGTGAGAAGCAGATGGCTGCCTGGAGGAGGGAGGGAGGGAGGGAGGGAGGGAGGGAGGGAGGGAGAGAGAGTGAGGATGAGCCAAGCCCTACAACATCTATCATTTGATTTGCCTGTCTGGCCATCCTCTCCTCTTCTCCCTTTCCTGCCCACAGCCCAGCCAGAAGGTAAGAAGGGGAGGAGAGAGGAGAGGTGGGGAGTATGGCTGGATTTTTAATTGTGTATATTAACCAGCTATTAATTGTGGATTTTCATTTCCACAATTAATAATAATATAAATGGCATCACTAATATTGAAGCATTTCATTTCAGGTGGTGGGGGGTCATTTTGCACCAGATGTGTGGTCTCCTTTTGGAAATCCATTTCTTAAATGCTTATCCAATACGTTCAGCTCAATATTCTTCAACATAACAAACCCAATAAAACGTGTATATAATAAAAAGCCAAAATACACAACACAAAAGTTGACATTTAGTACATGCCATGTATGGGGTAAAGCAGTTCTGTTAAAACTATAAGTAATACAAGAAAACCTTTCAGTTCCTGTGGATCGAACAATCCTCACTGTTCATCCTGAGCGAGTGTGAGGGCTTAACAACAAATCCTATTCTAAAAAAACAAGTTTTTCAATATGCCTTTATGCAACTATATATGAGTACCAAGACTCCATCAAGACATTAAGAGGTGACATGTAGATGATCAATAAATTACAGGGTGAGTGGGAAATCAGAAGAACCAATACAGCCTCGGTTCCGATAAGATGACATCAAGGAGAGCCTTGACAAAGCACTTCTCTTTTCCCTTCAACGTCAGACAAAAATAAAATAAAGGTTATTTTCATATTTGTATTCTCTCCTTTTCTCCCAATCACATCAAAAGCATCATTCCCTTCCACTAGCAACGCTAAAGCCAACTCAACTCAACCGGCAATCTTTTTTTCTTACCCATCATCATCATCATCATCATGATCAGGGACAGCAGATCGTTGCCACAACTTGAAGCAGTCACAAATAAGCATCATCTTATCAAGCTCTTCTTGCCCTCTACCTTCTGTCTGTCACATCATCTATTCTAGTAGTAGTATATCTACTCTTCTACTTTCTCTCTCTCTCTTACCTCTCATTTGTACCCCAGACAGCTGCACCTTTGGGAGTGCGTGTGTGTGTTGGAGGGAGAGTGGGGTGGGCGGTTGGACTACTTCCTCACTTCTCACTCGCAGCTTTCAAGAATAGGGAAGTTGCGAGATTTGAAAAAAATAACCCTCTCTCTATAAGCAATCTATATTTCACTCCCCCTCAATCTAAATCACGCTGCTGTTGACCCTGGAGGGCCACCAGTTTAGAAGTGTGTCTTTTCAGGTGATAAAAGATCTGCTGCTTTTCCTCACCAAACATAGGAGCAGCAATAGAAAGCTTCAGAGCTTTATAGTGTTAACCATGACCATTTTCAGATTTGTATTTGAAGATGCCATCTCTATTTTCTGATAATTATCACAGTTAATTCGTCAATCATCCATCTCAATCTTGCATCCCTCTGTTTCTTCATCTCCACATCCCCATCACATGGTAACTAGATAACTTGGCTCTACAGCCATCTGCTCTGACATCCTGCAGCAAAAACACAAGTGCGAGTGTTTTTCCTGAAGCGTGAGTGAGAAAAAGACACAGATGATATGCAGCTGCTTTTTCTTTCCACCCCTACATGGCCTGCACTCATCTTTGCCAATTAAACATTAAACCCATTCCTCCAATGTGGTTCACAAATACCAGCTGTGTTTTTCAAACATATTTTCTTAATGGAAGCTTACCTTTGTAGGTCGACAATCTCGTTACTGAGAGAGTCCAGTTCCTTGATGGCAGAGAAGTCAGCTGCCAGGTTGACTGTGTTATTCTGGAGACCAAGCAAGGCAGAAGACAATTTAGAGAGATGGATGTGAACTCACTACTGCAGGCAACACACAACAATGATGAAACCTCATCTTGGCTAAGAATAACCTAATAACCTTTCATCAGCGATTGACCAAGACCACATTCAGGGTTCCTACATCTTTTTTCTAACCCCCTTTTTTTTTAATTTTTACGTTGAATAGCTGATCTGAATGTCCCAGGCTACAACTATCACCTAGGACAGATAATATCACAGGAAATGTCTGATTTGGGTGTTTATTCCTCAAAGTCAACAAACAGCCAAGCTGGTTGGAAAAAAGATTTATCAAAACATTGCTATGACGCTTCCAAAACTATATGCACATGTTCCACTTTCCATAACCTTTCCAGGCCTGGAAGACAATTTTTTTTAAATTCCATGCCTTTACCAGGTTTTCCATGGCCGTAGGAACCCTGTACATTGGATGAAAACTCATTTTGGGGAGCTGAAAAAGCCCCAAAAGACTCAAAGGATGAGAAATCTCCAAGATGTATGACACAACACATTCACAGCAAAGCACAAACAAATGAATGACAGAACTGTATTGTTGACCACTACATTGAGGCACAAAGGGTAGGGATGGTGGTGGTAGTGATACTGGGAGGATACTAGTAAGGGGTCCTACAGAAGAGACTCTGGGTCCAAGGGTTTCTTTCAAATAACTGCTAGTTTATTGCTTGATTTAACTTTTGTTATGTCAAGTAGGTGGAGACTGATAATAGTGGAATAACCCCCATTCTGCTCTACATTTTAAAAGATAAATGAAGCAAACCTCAAGCCTTTGAAAGAAACAAAACTCTGATCTACAACCCAGATGGGGTGCAGTGGGTGTATCTCAAAAGACTAAAGACAGCATCCTCTCCTCTTGCCTCCTTTCTTCCATAGCACCAGTCTTTGGTCCAATACTACTGATGTGGGCAGAGGCAAATACGAAACTAGATTTTCATTTAGATTTTTTATAGTAAACTGGATGAAAAAAAGATGAATAGAAATATGAAGTTAGACAAAAGCAGAAGAGACGAGGAGTGTCTCTAGAGTATTGAGATCAACCTTACTCAGTTAGCTAGCACACACTCACTCAGGAGAGTCCCCATCTAGAGGGAGATCCCAACATGTAAAGTGGATGTGGGTATTTTTCACATAATACGTGAAGCGTAGACACAGAAGGAACACAGACAGAGTGCTGCATAGAGAGAGACAGAAAGATACACAGCCGCAAGCTAAAAGAAAAATCCAAAAAGGAAGGAAAAGATAAGTCAGAAAACAAAAGAACAGAGAAAGCATCAAAATGGCTCACATGTTGAATACTAGTATACTAATAATATCAGTAAATGATGCATCAAAATCAAACTTGACATTGATGGTAGAGTTCATAACATATAGAAACCAGCCAGTGATTGATGTAAGAGAAACAAACGTTTTCTAAAGGGGGAAATAAAAAAAAATATCCAAAGCAGATGGCTTTGACTAAACCATGTGAACAGGCAAAATCTGGCAGCAGTGATTAAGACATACTTCTCCTACAGTACTATTAGCACAAACATGTGTACAGTATATTAATGCTATAATTGCATTAATAAATAATTACGCTACTCACTTTTATTATTGTTGTCATATTAATCTAACTATCACCATCATTGTCTTTATCATTCAGACTTCATTGACAAGTGCTCTGTCTGCGACTCACCTGTTTCACGTTGAGTCTGTCAGAGGGCGGGATCATCTCAGGGGAGAGGGTCTGGGGAGGGTCCAGGCCTTTGGCCAGCTTCTGGTTGATCAGATGGAGCGCCAGGGCAAACTGCTCTCTGGTCAGTTTCCCTATATCTCCAATGTCACAAAGCTCCCTGAGACAGACACACAGGGACACGTACACACGTTACATAACAGAGTAATGATTTAGGCCTCAGGCTAAATCTATCTATTTTTGATCGTCTGACTGGACAACGTGCTCAGTGGTTATAGAAGCCAATATACAGACAGACTAAACAACAAAGGACAGAAGCTCATCGGCCATGCTGGGGAAAAAATCCATGTAATGTGCAGATTTGATGTGAGATCCTGTTGTACTTGTGGTATGGGTCAGTATGTAGTGGGATGCTATGAAAATTGTCAATGTGGCTCTGCACCAATGCTACCTAGGACTGTGCAAATACAGCTAAAATGATAATCCCAATTTTTTGGTAAATATTGTGATTATGATTGCTAATCACGACCAATAGTCTTGATTTCAGGGACAAAATTATTTCTACAATTTTTCCTTTTGGCGTCTTACATCTTGTCAAACGTTTCAATATTGCCAATATACCATTATTCTCAGATCATTAGCTGTAGAAACTAAACACAATATATGATTTTAAAGAATCAACTGTGCAGCTCTAATTCCAGCAAGACGTATTGTGTAAATGTATTGCCCTTGATGCATAAACGTTTTTTCTTATTCTGTTAAATACAACATGAAAAAGTTTCAAATCTAAAATAAACCACTACAGGAAGTGCAAATGGCAGAATTATGCCCCAAATGTTGGCAGAGGAGTTGATGGGGAACTTTGCCATCCCTGCTTACCAGATGCGTGCTAGCGTAGCAGAGGGCAGTCCAGTCTTGAGGAAGATATCTCTGACTTCAGGCCCAGACACCAGGCCGTCCATGTCGCTGTCTGTCTTGCTGAACAGCTCATCATACTTGGCTTTGTCTGCTGGGGACACCACCCACTGGACAGGAGAGAGGGACAGCCGAGAGAGACTTGAACTACAGTCCAACACACAGATATACAGTGAACTTTTTCTTAATTTGACATTTGAAATCAAACAAGTTAAAGTACAGATTGTCAGCTTTCAGCATTAAAGAAAGTGAGGTCAAAGAAAGGAACTGGCCAAGATCCACAGCATATCACCTCATCTGTGAAACATGGCTGCTACCGCTAGCTGCTACTGGAACTCACTTGTCTTCATTGATGATGAAACTGCTGACAGCAGTAGCAGAATAAATTCTGAAGTGTACAGAAACATCTTGTCTGCTCAAGCACAAGCAAATGCCTCCAAACTCATTGGATGGAGCATCAACTTACAGCAAGACAGTGATCCAAAACATACTGCCATAGCAACTAGGGGGGTTTTCAGACCCTGGGAACTTCTTGACTGGCCAAGTCAAACTCCAGATTTAAATCCCATTGAACATGCATTTAATTTACTGAAGATGAGACTTAAAGCAAAAAACAAACAACAACTGAACACGGCTGCAGTACAGACCTGGCAGCACCAGAGAAGTTACCCAGTGTCTGGTTGATTCAATGGATTCACGCAGTTATTGCATGCAAAGGATATGCCACCAAAGACTAAACATTGGGGTTAATTGTACATGATATCAATTTGTCCCAATAAATATTGTCCCTGAAATAGGGGGACGATGTAAAAAAGCAGTTGTCATTTCTAAATAGTGGAACCAATATTTATACAAATACCCTTATACAAGCTGACAATCTGTGGTTTAACCTCATTATTTGTTTGGATTTCAAATCCAAACATTTGGAGTCAAATTAAGATGCATGCATGTACAGTGAGCTCAATATGTGTTGGGACAGACACATGAACAAGGGTGCATGCAGGCATAGACACACATTTTTACCTTGTAACTATGCCTGGAAGTTAAGAGCGTGATGACAATATGAATTCAACCTCAGAATTCACTTACCTTTACATTCCCTGTCCTCTCATTCTTTTGAAAAACACACTGAACCAGCCAATTTGAAATCATTTTAAGCATTTGTTGTCACGATTTTCAAATGTATCAGTTAAGCCTTGTTGAAATATCCAAAAGCTTTTCATATACTTTATTCCCGGGAGTGATGGGTCCAGTACTCACGGGGGTGGCTGTTGGCGTTGGGGCGGGAGCTGGGGCAGGTTTAGGGGGATGGGGTATGGTCTTAGTCCCAGTGTGGGAGGAGCGACTGTCTTTGACGGAGGGAGGCGAGGGTAACAAGGGCATCACAGGAGGCACCGAGGGTTTTTTCCTCTTGGAGGGCGGAACCAGGGGAGATGGTAGGGACATGGGAACAGGCTCCCCCTCCAGAGCTCTGTAGACCAGATACATGGCCTGGGGAAGGACAAAAATCAATAATAAACTATTACCAACAAAGCCTCTCATGGTAATTCAATTCAACCTTAACACTTCCGCACGTCTCAAAATCACATTTTTCACTAGAGAATTTATTCCACTCAGGCTGCAAGCCTGATAAAAGCAACACACACACACACACACACACACACACACACACACACACACACACACACACACACACACACACACACACACACACACACACACACACACACACACACACACACACACACACACACACACACACACACACACACACACACACACACACACACACACACTTTAGATATGAATTCTGTAATATATCAAGGGTGATCAGAGTGGAATATACCAGCTCGAAAATAGCTTGAACTGAAACTAATGGCTGACTACATACATAATGTATGGGGTTTCTGCCTGTCCATTGGGGTAACTGGCTCATTCCTTACCACAGCAAATTCATCTCTGTCCAACATCCCATCTCTGTCAAGGTCACTGAGCTCCCATACCTTCAACACATACAGAAACACCTTTGTTAAGCATGCATCGTAAGGAAACTCTAGGAAACTGATATGTGAACGTGTCCCTGAAAGCTCTCGCTCACTACCAAACTCTCACTTCCTCTATGACTTTATTTTCTACATCAGCGCTTTTTCATTTCACGTCCTGTTTCATTTTACACATTTTGTTGTTTTCCACCTACTGTATGTGTTTTGTCCAGTTGTCTTTGCTTATCACCTTGATTTCTTGTTTGCTGCTCTCTATTTTGAGATATATATATTTTTTTTTTTAAATCACAATACTTTATCATTGTGTTTTTATCACATTGCTTCAGTGTTTGATCACTATGTCAATGAACTAAACTAAACTAAAAGCCGTCATCTGTCTCCTTGCTCAGTCTGGGGATCATACCCTGCCCAAGACGTCCACGGGCAGCTTGGAGTTGAGCAGGACGGGCTTGACTTTGTCTCCTGTTAGAATCCCTCCCACTGGAGCCAGACTGTCAAAGATGGCGTCAAACTTCATCTTCTCCTCAGCCTGGAGAAAAAACAGACACACGATGAACAGAGCCCGAGATCTTAAGTTTGCTTTTATTGTGAAGCAGCATCTCAGATTGTTCTAGGAAGGAAATATCAATGTCAACAAACTATAGTGGGGTCCAAAAGTCTGAATCCACTACCAAGAACTTTTTGGTTTCATCATTTATCAAAAACTAAAGACACATTTAGTCAAATGATATTTCTCAAATAAGTTTTTAATTTACATTTTAAAAATAACTTAATTAATTATCTGGTATTAGTTTAAAAGACTAAGAGTGTCAAGTTGTGCACTTGTGCTTTCCCCCCCAATTTTCTAGGTAGCATCAATTTCTGTTTAGGAGCATATGCTACTGAAATGGTACTACTGCACAAGTCTGTGTTGTATAACAGTGTGGATACTGAAGGAAAGCTTGTAATTGCCTCACCTTGACAACCCAGGGCATGTCAACAGCCACTCCCCCTGGTAACAGCGGGCTGCTTGTGTCATGCTAGGGATTAACAATATTCAGTTAAGATCAGCACAGACTCGTTTTTCCATCAGGCCTATTACAATGTGTTATGAAAATGTATTATCTTCATGTTTGAATTCAAAATAAAATGTTACATGTAAGCTTTGTG
The DNA here is from genome assembly GCA_034670385.1 of Hoplostethus mediterraneus. Classification (NCBI taxonomy): domain Eukaryota; kingdom Metazoa; phylum Chordata; class Actinopteri; order Trachichthyiformes; family Trachichthyidae; genus Hoplostethus; species Hoplostethus mediterraneus. The sequence goes on from JAXDDW010000008.1 coordinate 9,107,651, forward strand.
GCAGTGAGCTTTAGTTAAGTCTGTTTTGCTGTTGACATCTACAGTGTATTGTGGATTTAACAGTCAAAACGGTCATCTTTTACCTATGGGTGTTACTGTTAAATCAAGTCAAACAATGACAAAAGCAAAACTTACAAACTTAGGGGGAGGAACAGCCACATTGAGGCTCTTAAGCGCCACCTCCAGGCCATTCTGAGCACAGGCCACCAACCGCAACGCTATGAAAAATTGCTGAGGCGTATAGAGGTATGGTAAGTAATGTCTACTGATTACCAACACTTGAAATGCTGCATCTTAAACACACAAATCTTTGGCAAATCCACATGTTATTTGTACCTGTTTGTTGAGGCACCCTTTACGTTCAGAGTCTGCCAAATCCCAGATCTATAGAGACATATGCATTTTAGATCAACCATACATCAACATACAGTAAATAGACAACAGGAAAGTGGTGCTGCTGTGAGTGCTTACCTTCCCCAGGACCAGGTCAGCCAGACCCGACCTCTTCAGGAACAGAGCAGCATCAGCTGCTGCCACCCGTCCACTGCCCGTCGGATCAACCTGTTCACAAAAAACAGACAGAAAAACACACATACATTAGTACTCATTCCATTTTAGAAACATCAGCGATAGAGCTGTGCTGCTGGCAAAGATGCTGACAAAGAGGTCTGGCAGCTTTAGGGAAGCAACTAACTACAAACTAAAGTCAAAAATTGTGAGGACTGCCCTGCAGGATAGGGGAATCAGCAGAGCCAGTTTAATCAATACTGGTAATAAACCCAAGCAACTTTCTCAGCAGTCTGTTTGTTTGGTATTGGGTCAATTGGGTCAACTCTAACGCCAACACTGCCAAACCCATCAGCTCCTCTGACAGGTTTGGCAAAGAGAACCATTATTTATTCATGGAGAAGCTTCCCTCATTAGACACAGAGACTAGATCTGAGGAGAGAAGAGAGATCACTGTTCACTGCAACGCCGCAGTGGTTTAATACAGCGAACACTATGGGGCATCTCTTTGAAGTTACGTATTTCTCTCTTCATCCTGTCCATGTTTCATTGATATATTGTATTTTAGGCATTTTGCTGAAATTCCTACCTCGCCAACATTACAAAGTAATAGTAAGGTCACAGCATCCGGACAGTAGATGTAACAAATATTCCTGTGTCCGTGGAATATTCCTGTGTGATAGACTGATGCTAAACATTTTTCTCCACCTCTCATTGTCTTAGAACACCTCATGTAAAGCTCTGTTTGAATTCAATCAATACTTGATGGGAGTTAAGGGAAATGCATTGTGTATAATATACACACCATTTAGGCAATGTGTAAGAAATATTGTTGTTGGAAAAATAACAGCCTAATCTTTGCATAAAGCATGAATTCTGCTGTTGTGAGGAGATAGTTGCCTACCTGTCGATAGTACTTGTCATAGATGGGATTTCCACTGGAGAGCTGGGGAAGACATGAATTCTACATTAAACACATTTACAGAATGTAGGCTAACCATCAAGAGTTCATTTTCAACACATTTATCAATAAACTGTGACACCACCATAACAATTGCACTTGTCTCTATCATTTATGCCTCAGAATAACAATCATCAAATCCATATATTGACCCTAAATTTATTTCAGATACAAAATTATCTTTAAATAGTGGAAGTTACAGATCCAGTCCACAAGCTCAAATGATCAACAAGTGCAGGTTTGACTGCTGGCCAAGTGTATCATCCACTGTGCCAAGGCAGCTGCCAAAAAACAAGGCTGATACATTACAGATGGGGGAGGCAAACACACAGGCATCAACCAATATGTTAAATCTCAACATTATTTTTCATCATCATGTACATCAGTGACTAAAACAGCTGGTTGTCAACCAGCCTGTACATTTTCCGGGTAAATATGAACTGCTCATTCAAAAAGGAAAGAAAGCCTTTTTCATTTCAGTCATAAGACCTGTTTCACTGTAAGAGAACAGTTGGAGAGCACATTCTAGTATTTCCATAAAATATACAGCTTATGGATGCTAGCCTACAGCTCTGGGTAGGACAAGGCAAAGCAATGACTCCAGCTTTGACAGCATTACTAAATAATCCCACTAATGATTGTAAGAAAGAGGCACTCCTATCCCATGTTTCCTGGCAATGTTGTGCACACTCCATATTCTCTGGACTAATGTAATAAAGTGCGAGTCCTATATTAGCACACAGTGGCCTGGTATGAGTCAGGTTACAGGAGGTTTCTGCTGATTTCCTGAGTAGGACCATGACTTGTGAGTGTTTGACTTACACAATATAGGCTACACTTCCTGTGGCTCCTGATGGTCAACTCACAGAGCAACAACAGCATTTATCTGCACAGACAACAGCTAATATTTCCTTATGTCATTTCCTCCTTCCCTCCCTCCATTTCTTGCTTTCTTTGAATTGATGGTCTACTGCTGGGCTGCACAGGAAAAGAATCGGCATTTAATGCTTCAGATAGCCTACAGTTGTAAGACTACAATTTTCTGTGAGGGAGGGAAGGAAAGGAAGAAAGGAAAATTATCTGTATTGTGATAAAACTAGGGAGTGGCCATTTAATCAGTTGGTAAAGGCTTTATTTCAGAAGCTCTCTTCCTTATTGTGTTGCCACAAAAAAATGCAAATTCACCTGAAATGTAACAGAAAAGCAAGTGAATGTCAAAGATCTTCTTGGATTTCAGTCTCAGTTAAAGATTTACATAGCTTGAACCCAGAGGGTGAGACTTCAAGTATCAGCGTTGTTGTCCATCAGCTATGTCAATTGCCAATTCATAATCCGATGACCATTCACACACACACTTATCTTTCTCTAGCCAGTGACACTTTTTCTATGACACACAATAGTGTGCCTGGAACTGTTGGCAGCTACAACACTGTGGTCATTGTACTGGCAACTCTTTAATTGAACATTGAAAAAACACCCCTCAATCATTCTCTAGCTAGCCTATACAAAACTGCAACAGATAGCAAGATGTGTTACAGTAGAGGAGCGGGCAGGCCAGTCTAGTTTGCTCTAGAAATTTCTACACCCTAATCCACCTGCTGCAAGGGAACACTGCAATGTTACTACCAACAACCTACAGTACGCCTACAGTACGAGGACAGAGCTTCTCAGTAGAAACGCCATGGCATGACAGCACACAGGCTAGACATCTTAAAACATATATTACTGTGTGAAAGATTCACACAGTATGGCAACCTCAGCACACAAACTTTTGAGAATCAGTCAAGTGACTCGAGTGAAAAATGTAATCAACCCTGTTGGAGCCTGAGCATATGGCTAATCCTGACAGGGTTTTATTTTATAAGGAGGAACCCACCTGTGACAACTAATGATGGCAAAACTGCTGTGTTCAGACTGGGTTTCCCTGACCCTATAAGTTTATGGTACAGCTCTTTCTCTGATGTTAGAGGTAACCATCTAAGCTAGGGCTCTACAGGTACAAACCCAGACAGTGGCCTCAGGTAAGCCTGGGGCGGTAATCTAGTAGTCTAGCTTTTGAATTGTGCAAACCAACCAACTTCCACATACTGTATTTAACTTAGCACATTGTGACAGCAGAAGTGGAGTCCACTGAAGCACACTTCCTCTTACTCGGAGCAAAACAGCTAACTGTACACTAGCTACATAAGCACCTTTGTAACCAGATATTCTACTTTCTGCTCTGGATGGACACAGGGCAAACCTCACAGGCAGCCATAGCAAATAACGCTAGTTGATTTCCAAAGGTCATGGACAACACACTAACCCACCCAGTGAAGACTGTGCACTTCTAATAATAGCAATAAATAGACGGGTTACTGAGCCTAACCATCTAGCAAGCTCAGTAAGCAGCGACCATTCTCAACATTGACTGTGCAACCAGCGAAACCAATAACTCGCTTTATTTGTGCAACAGCAATGGGTCAAGCAAAGACATTTTGACAGTGCAGCCACAACAAAACAACACATGGGGAGCTTGTATAACACCCCTCTTACCAAGACCAACTAAGGCAGTACAAACATGATTATTTACGTTCCCAATCGAAACGAAACCAAGTAACGTGTGTTTAGCATAAGTCTGATAAAGCAACTCTGTAGCAGCCACACACAGCTCACAAACTAGCACTTAGCTAGCAGGCTAGCTAGCTAGCTAGCTACGCCCTTACGCAGTCCCCAAAGAGATTAGGCAGAAACTTTTCCCAGTCAGAGCAGGACACAACTTCCAAAAAGAAGGCTAAGGGTGGCGATACGCCCGCCTTTTTGCCTACCCAAATGAACTAACACTGTTGAAATGTTTATGAGCAATAAATAGATGACATAAATCATTTCTGGTCGTTAGATTTGAGTTGTAAGACAGTGTTACCTGAGTAAGAGACAGAGTGGCAGCCATAGTGTTTCTGTTCCCACTGCTTTCATTCTGCGCTGCAGCCAGACACACATAGGGGACGCTAAAAAACCTGGCACTGGACTTCATCAGAAGGACTCATGGAAATCCAAGACTGGAATGCAGACTGTCTGTGTACGGTGGAATTTACTCATAAATGTTTACATCTATTTTAGTGAGAAATATATTTGTGCTACTTGCATTATCTATCATCTACCACCCCTACAGCCAAAACAGGCCATATAGCTAAACAATATTAACTTATAAATGAACCAATGAGAAGTCTGATAAATGTAAATAGGAAAAACAGCTAAATGCTACTTGGGCAGCAAATATAGTGAAATGCCCCAAGGGCCTGTCTTATTCACATTCATTTAGTTATGTAGCCTACAATGCAGCCAAAGTAAATAGCAGGCACAATGTAATATAACAAGACTTTTCATAGAGAATGGACTTCCACTCATTTCCTTCTGGTTGTATTTATTGGACAGAACTCCTTTCTTTTTACACAGCAAAATGAACACATTGTCCCACTTCAATTACTAGCATTAGTACAAAATGTGTCTTTACAAAAGGACCAGCGTTGAGTCAGTTTGGGACAGTTTGTTGGGGTACAGCAATGCAGAAATGTTGGCATCAGAAATGAGACAACTGTTAGCAGTGTTCACCCACTATGACAGACCACTACTAAATGAACCAAAAAGGGATACGTACCAATGGACAGAAGCTCTTTCCTGCTACTCAAGTGTTCTTAAATCTCAGAATCTACAGTAAACGCACAGTTTATTTAGACACACAAAACTATCTGGATTGAAGAGAAAAATGTTATTTTAACTACACAGTACAAAATAATGCAACGGATTCCATCTCAAGGAACCCCATATCATCATCATCCTATGGGTAACGGCATTTTTGAACAGGCCATCGCATTTATTGGTTCTGTCCTGATGCACCCTTCTCCCCATGCCATACTTGAATATGAGAGGATTAGATAGGAGTAGGCAGGGTGGCAGTATGACTCCATGTTATGTCTAACCCTATCAAATCCTCTGAGATCTACAGGGCAGGGCCAAGAGAGGTGTCGCGAGACAGAGCCAAGAGTGACATGATGGCAACAAAAAACAAAAAAAAACAGATTAATAAGACAAACAAAACACATGATGAGGTAAACAAAACAATTTCAAGGTATGGGTCATATCCCAAACATAACTTTTCATGTAACAAAGATGACAATATACTTCATAAAAACTCACCTATGTGCAGAACACAAATTACAATTTCTATTGACTGTTGCATATTAACAGCAGGTATGGGTATTGTTTAATAGTTTTCGGTCTTGACAATCTTCCTAACAGCTTCATTCTTTACATTACTATTACAGTCTTTGTTTATTATTACTATTAATAATGATAATAATAATAACAACAACCACCACACATGGAAACACAAAAAAGAATTGCGGCCCTTTTCACCTATTACCTTGTCCTGTAAACAAAACAAAAGCCCCCCCCCCACCCCAGGTTGTCGGTCATGAAGGTCGTTCAGCTCAGTTTCCAGCCTTGTTCCAATGGCTCATTGACAGACAGACTCAGGTTCTCTTCTAATTAAGTTCCTGTAAGGAGTTTATAACTCATCCTTGAGTTTAGAGTCTGTTCCTTCATCCTCCTCCTCTTCCTCCTCCTGTTCATCCTCCTCGTCCTCATCCTCCTCCTCCTCCTCATCTTCATCTTTCTCCTCTTCCTCCTCATCTTGCTCTTTTACCTCTTCATTCCTCTGCTTGTCCTCCTCCTCACGCTTCTTTCTCTCCTCCTCCTCTTGGCTCTCCTTCATCTTCTTCTCTGGGTCCTGGAGAGGAAGCACATTAAAACTGTTATCTAAAGTTATGACAGCAAAAATACATCATTCCAAAAGCCATTTTTAAAAAAGGTTGTGGGTGAGCTACATCAAAAACTCAAGGCCAGTAGTTGTGTACACATGGCAGCTTGACGTCACCGCTACCCCCAATAAGCATTGAAATTACAGTGTGTGTGAAAAAGTTTCATAACCAATAAAGTTGGAGGCTATGGACTGACCTTGATTTGACCCCATGTGTCAATGCCTACTTCCTCTGCCAGGTTCGGGTCATTGGTGATCAGAAAGTTGTCAAAGATGGTACCAGACTTAACCTACATCAAAAAGAGAACAAGAATTTATATTTTACTGCCAGCTGCTTCATATACATCAAATTTGGCTAAAATATTGTATTCCTGAATATAACCAATGGGTACTAAAAATAAGAGCCAAATATAATATTGGTCTTTGGTAAAAACATAAATAGTAGATGGATGTCTTTGTTAAGTAATCAGTCGGCCATATTACCTGCCACAGGTCAAGTCCAATCACACCGACGCTGTTGTATTTGTATATCTCAGGATCGGCTGTGTACTCTGGGTTATCCATCTCAGGGTGGACCCATTTGCCCTTGTAGGCAGGGTTGTCAATCTCTCTGGGTTTCCATTCACCCTAAAAAGCAAATGGACACAGAAAACATGGTTAGTTTTGAGAAATCACAAAAGGAAATAGATCAGGTGCTCATTGGAGGACAGGTCTATCAATAAACAACAACTCAATGGACTAAAATATATATATTGTTTTACAAGTAATAGCTTCCTATTATATTTTGTTCAGAAAGTTACAAAAGTGGAGATACTTGCTGATGGAAAAATGAAATCAAAGTGTGTCTACATGAATCCCTAATGCAAAAAAACCTAGATTATTGTGTCTATATAATTAAAAACAAACAACCAATGCTGATGAACCAGATTTGGTCACTAAAATAAATTCTCAGGTATCTCCACTTGCAATGTCATTCATTGATAGATCTGCTAATTCACTTGTTTCTTAAGGAGTAATTATGCTGTGGCAGCTTGTTCTTTCCTTGCTACTGCACTTAAAAATTAATGGGACAAAAAAATATCCCTGGAAGTTAAAATGCCTCTAAAATTGGCATTAGGGATACAAAATATGACCAATGACCCAAGAAAGGATAGAAACTGGAAAACAGTTTCAGCTGAGTGTCAGTTTCGGTTGGTAAAAAGCACTTTATTTAGAAAGGTTATTATGTTATTTTATGATGACAAAGATAGTATACTGTATATTAATATTTTTCAGTGCTAAGAAAGGCAACTCTGGGCTTACTCACATTGAGAAGTACTGTATATTACTAACTATGACACTATGTAGTTAACAGTCCTTTACCTTGTAGTCTGGGTTGGTGACCATGGGGGGCTCCCACTCTCCGTCCATCTCATCGTCCCAGTCATCAGGCTTCTTAGCGTCAGGATCTGGGATGTTCTCAGGCTTGTCCCAGTCCTACCAAACACATACAGAAGAAATCAGGACTACGCTAAAGCAAATCAAATGCATTTTATAAATATATATTGGAAACAAATAGTAGTTTCAAACAAATGAGTGCTGTCCAGTAACAAAAAGCCAGTAGGGGTGTGGGAATAAACATGGTTTAAAAAAGTTTAAACCATAAAAATGAAAATGGATTCAAATAGTTTTAACTATTAAAAAAAAAGCAGCCCAACCTCTGTTTTCTTATCGTCAGGGTCAGGAACCTTCTCCCTCTCATCCCAGTCCTCTGGCTTCTTGGCCTCGGGGTCCTTGATTTTCTTAGGAGGCAGGACGTCCCAGTCTTCCTCCAGACTGCCAGACTCAACCTTCTTATTGTCGATCTTAACCTCGTACGTGTTGTCAGGGTTGATAATCAGTGTGTACAGGTGAGTGTACTCATCATCCTGCGTGATGAAAGAAATGTTAAAAGCTCTGAGCAGTGTGCAACTGTTGTTAAAGGGAATCATTTTACACGCTATCCACAGGGGACAAGTCATTTACATTTGATGTGTTAAAAATAGGCAATATTATTCCTGCTTTACAGTTTACATTAATTGTTGATTTTATGATGTGAAAGAAAAGACAGGTTTTGCAATTACGATGTGCTAAGCAATTGAAACAAACTTTTAATACTGAAAATAAGGCTCCATGTCTTCGTGAAATAGGACAGTTTGTTATTATGGAAGCTGGCAAAGCATTTCAATGTAGAAATGACAACTGTTTTCTTGACTTCTCACCTTGCATCTGATGTCCTTGTTGATCAGATGATTCTTGCCTTTATAGTGGAAGATCACATGAACCTTCTTTGTGCCAGGACCACAAATGTCAGGACCTGAGACAATCACACACAAACAACCAGTGGAATTCAATGTCTCAGTCGAGAGAACAAACTAGGCAAAGCACAAGGAAGAAAGGCAAAGGGAATATCTAAAATGCATCCAAAATATAGACATTGAATGTAAGTCAGCCAAAAAAAGTCATCAGTGGTATTATACTGTTAGCATTAAAGGGTCTGTCAAGGAATCATCATGGAAGGAAAACATGGCCACCACATCTGCAGAATATATTGAAAGGCATCATGAAGTGTGCCTTTGAATATAATAGCCAGACTGACCAAACATGATGTTGTACTGGGAGTCTCCATGCAAGTCTTCCTGGTTGATGTCAGATGGGAAGAGTTTGATGTAACCTCCACCACAGTCAATGCTCTGCTCGTGTTTCACAGTGAACTGGATGACTAGAGGCTGGCCCTGGTTGTTGAAGTCTCAAAACGGGATGACAAGGAGTAGAAGCGGGCGTCCTGGCTGGTCTGAAGACCTGCAGCAGAAAGTAATGTTACTGGACTGTGATGCTGCGTTTCCTCTGTATCCATTCAGTAGTGTTGCACCATCACAGCCACAACACTGCCACCGATGCTCGAGAAAATGTCAAATATAAATAACAGTAGGTTGTAGACATTTTTCCATCTTAGGACCTGAAGTTTAGAATTAATGTATGTATCAAAAAACAAAAAGTTTAGCATAAAAATCACAGAGGTAACATTGTGCAATCCAGTCAGTTCTCTAACTGAACCTCCTCAACACAGACATACAGTAGATGCACACCAATGCACACCCATGCACACACACACAGTAATGATGTGTGTGTGGGAGTTAACGGTCTTGCACAAGGGCAAAAGGGTGACAGTGGGAGGACAAAATACTGACATTTATTCTTTCCTCTCACCTTTGTCTTTCTCTGCATCACCATAGAACTTCCCTGCTGTCAGGACAAACTTGCCATAGTCTGACTTGTGTTTGGATTCCACCCAGCGACTCTCCCAGGCATCTGCAAAAACAGTTTGCAAGAAATCTTAAACTGGATAGTCACTTAAACAGGTTTACAAGCTCCTAGTCCACCATCAATCTGTAAACAGCAATTTGTTGGGTTGCAGGGACGTGTAAATATATGAGCTAGGTAGGAGACAGTGATAGATGATGGCCTTGGGGATTGGGTATGGGTATTATGAGATTGGTCTTTCCAACATGATGGAGCAACAAGCCAGCTAGGTGTAAGGGATGACAATGTGAATGACCAGGGGAGACATGCAGTAGGGGGATGGGGAGGCAGGCGGGGTTAGTCCATACCCTGGAGTAAGAGGAGGGGATGGGAGTTAAAAGATGGATGGTGCACATATAGGCTAAACTCGTTTCAAGATGAGCAATCAGCAGACAATGCATGACATCTATAGCATTAAAAGCTAAGCTGTCATGTCAAAAGTAATTCTTCTGGGTGAGCTGTAGCCTAAAACCTGATGTGGAATGATATTGCTTGGCAGGCTGGTTTAGCTATTCAAGTAAGCATGCATGTATGTACTAATCCAACACCACAATGTCTAAGGTATTTACAATTTCAACAGCAAAAAAATCAATGAGTGCATGTTTCTTTCTAGGATCTTACCCCCATCCTCAAATTGCTCTCGAAAATATACAGTGGAGTCGGCCAGTACAGATGCGGCCGACACAGCCATCAAAAGCAGCGAGAGGGCTGTCATTCTAACGAGCTAGACTAGCCTTTCAAATGCAAAAAAAAACGAACTATAAATATAAACACAAATAAGTCAAAATACACTGTGTTATTTTTCAGTCCAGCCTCACATACAGAAACGTTACAGTGGAAACGCTGAAACGCCGCTGCTCTCCTCTCGGCTCAGAACAGATGTCTGAATGTGATTGGACAGCGGCTCCGAACCTCAATCAGGAAGCGTAACGGCCTTCAGCCACTCAAATGAGCAGAAAAATGAACCTGACCAATCACTGTGGCCAATGGGAGCAGACCACGCGTTCGCTTGATACACGCCCCAGGGAGGATGATGCGTTGTGGACAAACCATAATAAACGAATGAGTATTCACAAATGCTAAATCTGAAATATAAAACCTCTTTTTATTGTTTTTGAAGCCAAACAAAATATCAGAAATATTTTGACCGCCACTATCAGAAAAGCGAAAACAATTAATTTATGTATACTGTATGTTTTTTTTTTTTTTAAAAAGGAAAAGATTTTCATGATTTTTATACCACTCCAGGCATACCCATGTGACGTACTTGCTTTATTAAACCAATAAAAAAAACGAATGGAATGGCAAGATCATGGAAGGTGACATGAACAATATAAAATACATAAGTCATATATTATGTATATTATGTTATATATCAACTATGTTTTGTCTTACAGATGAGCCCAAGAATTTCACATCTCTTGTCAGTTCAATGGGATGTTTTCTTAAGACATATTCATTGCCGTAATAACAGACTTCTTTCCAGCCGTGTTCTCCTTGTGATTTGACTGCCTGACCATCAGAGAACAGAATCAGTAATGCAGACCAATACACAGCTGAGTGAGTGTGAATGTGTGTCAGTGAGTGAAAGACATAAAGCAAATAAAATCATTAATACAAATGTAAACTATGCCACACAATTACATGATTATTAACATTTACAGACTAAGGAATGGATGATGATGTACATTATATCATATTTATTGAGTTGATATGACCCCATGGAATTATTGATCTCAAAGAAATCAACATGTAGTTCAAATTCTTCTCCCATTCTTCTCTCTTTTCCAGTAAGTTTCAATTGTAACAACTGTATCACAGACAGTACATGTACACTGAGTAGACAAAACATGAGGGTGACTTGCTCTGGCTGACCAGGTGAATCCGGGTGAAAGGTGGGATTCCTTATTGATTTAATCTATCACTCCACTTCAGTCATGAAGGGCAGATGAAAGTGAGGAACTGTTAAAGTGGGTTTTTAGTCCTCTTGACAATCATGGACATGGATTGTGCAGAATGGGGTGCAACTAAACAGTAGGAAGGTGGTCTGAATATTTTGTACACTCAGTGTAAGTTAGCTCTGTTGTGCATATCATACCTCAATTCTTTTCAATTCCCTCAGCCAAGTTAATGGCTTAGAAATACTTGGTCTGCATTGACACAACTACACAAAAATTACATGACCTAAAATGCTTACGATGTAAGATAACAATAAAATAATGTTGGTACAGTAATATGCTCAAATAAATAATCAATGCCAACTAATCACAACCTCTGACATGCAAATACTCAAACATTAAACTTGACCAGATCTAAACTTAAAAGCAATGTGTCTCAGACTTTGAGCAAGACGAAAGGACATAACTACAATATGACGTAACAAAAATGTCTGTGGCTTAAAATGCACAACCACTAATGCCATCTTCTTCATCTCTCTGTCTTGGCAGTGTGTAGGTTCAAACCAGACAGGTGTGGACAAGCAGCCACACTGCACAGGGTGACCATCTGGCATATACATGTTCCCCTGCAACAATATTCATGTCAGCAGGGTGGGATATGCTGCTTTTCCCTGTAATACTGGAATGGCCCTGCTGTCTGGCCTTCTCCAAGGGACCTGGACAGACACACGTTGTATGTATGTGTCTATGTTTCTGAGGTGGGGGGAGAGTAGCTACAGCAGAGTGGAGAAGACACATCTCCACTCTCTGTACGCAGATGGGCTGGAAAAGCAATCTCACACCTCCTCCAGGCTTCTCTCTCCATCTCTCTCTCTCTAGGGGAGAAAGAAGTTGATCCTCTGGGGTATAGACTTGCAGCCTTGAGCTGAGAACAGTCTCTCCTCTTTGGGTACATATAGCATTGCTTTCGCCACCTCGTCCAGGGTACCCTCATCCGGCTCCAGACCTCGTGCTGTGTAGGCATCGCGGGCACAAAGCTTGACATGGCGATACTCCAGGGGCAGGAAGGGCACAAAGAAGTCGATCAGGTGGCCTGACATCAGCTCACTCTGAGCAAACCCACCTGGGAAAGAGATTCACAGGAAAATGGATTGGAAGATTATCTCAAGCTCAATTAAGGTTAGGTTTATGTGAACAGAAACATGGAAGCAGAAAGATAAAAGCACAAAGAATGGATGCAATCAATAATTTGTGCAGATAAGACAAGAAAAAATGTGATTGTTATGTATTAAAGTGATAAATTTAGTTTGCACAGCACTTGGGTGTAAATAATGGGTTGAGGCAACACATCAGTGAACCCTTAGGGTGGCTGCAGTATTTCGACATTAATAGATAGAATGCAATCTGGTACACATACAATATGTCATGAGACAACTCATCTGTATAGCAAACTATTGGGAATCCATTAATATTCATCCAAACAAATACAAGCAGTACATGAAACCAGGACGGCTGCAGACCTTGAGACTCCATGGCTTCAGCTCGTAGCCGGTGCTCTAGGTCCTCCATACCGATATCCTCGCGGTTCTGACCAGAGTGCCAAAAGTCCAGCGCTACATCGTTGATTGTTGCTCCACCTATATTACTGCAGAGAGAGCAGGCATGGCAAAAAACACTGAGCAATAGAAAAACTGATTTCTCAAAGCATTTCTTTATTTCTCTGTATTTGTGACATGGTTTGTCAGTTACCCTACACCTATATACAGTTCTGGTCAAGATTATTAGGACCATTAATGTTCTGTAACATGCAATGTAATGTGATGAAAATCAATAAATGTTTAAAAAATGATTATTTAACATGATATTGTTATATATCAATATGAGTATTGTGGTAGCATTTATTTACATATAGTAGTCTATATATATATAACCTATATATAACCTATATAATATTACTGTGTCATAGTGGTGTGGTAATGAATGTTTCTATATCTGACTCATTAGATCATTCCTCAGTAGAAACCTGACATGAGTAATTCAGAACATGAAAAATCCATGAAGCGTACTAATGGAGTCAGAGGAGGAGACATCCAGCATTACAGATGAAGTGCCAAAAGATCCGGGCCAAATGGTGCACACGTTTGGTTGTAAATGGACATGAGTCAGCAATTTGGATTAACAGACAGCCTGGTCTAACCTGAGGAAGAGGAAGATGGCTCTACGGTAGCTGACCCCATCGACATTGTCATAGTGATCCATGTAGGGCTTGATGGCATCGATGAGGCCTGGGTGGAGCTTCTCAGCCTCATCGAAGATGAACAGAGTCTGAGGGCAGCGCAGCACCATGTCCCGGATAGCTTCTCTTAGCTGGCCCTAGAGAAAGAGAGTCATAAGTCAAGTCAGGACCCAACTTCTCCTCAGGGATCATCTACGTTTCATCTAATCGGGTCTAAACAACTGATATGAGGATGTCAAAATGTAATTCCTCTGTCCACGTGGACAGAGCCTGACCTTATCGGTTTAAAAGTTCTATCTACTATATTCTGTTAACTCCACATCAGTTTGTGTAATAAAATTGAGTCAACATCATTTTGAAATACAGTGCAGTGCTTGTGTAATAAAGTGTTTAGACAGGACCACGGTGCCACCTATAGCCTGGTTGGACAAATGCCTGGTTCCAAAAAGCACCTTTTTTAAGGTCAATATGCATATTACTGTAAGACCAGTGTTTGATCTGAAGCATTTTGAAGCAGATCTGACTAATCAAGTGGGGGCCCTGTCTGCATTTTCCTGGCAGGAAACAACCTTTCCCATGCCAAGTGGGCTCTGCCTTACCTTGTACGTGTCCACCAGTCTGGCGTGTGGGAAGTGGAAAGGGGCGATGAACAGACGGACACACTCACTCTTTACCCCGTCCCGGTAGAGGCTATCGGCTACAATCCGGGCGACAAAGTTCTTGCCGGTGCCGGACCAGCCGTGGAAGGAGAGGGTCAATGGCTTGTTGGACTCAGGGTTGTTGATAAAACCCTGGACGGCCTTCAGAACCACAGACTGGGCCAGGTGCTGCCCGTGGAGCTTCATTTGAAGGTCCCTGGCTAGGCCTGGATGTGCATATGACAGAATGCACACTCAAAATGACAGTGCCAGATAAAGGATCATCCCTATAGTAATCGTATACTCTACCAAAATATATTACAATATATGAATGTCTTTCCTCTTTCCCAATTGGCTTTTTAGCATCTCTTGGTCAGTCTCAGGAATTTGAAAACAATATGCTGCTTTCATCATCTACATGGATTGATCCCAATGTCTCATTGACATAAATGATGGCTCGTCAGACTCAGGAGGGTTTCTTATCGATTGGTGATCCCCCATTTCAGATTGGATTTATTTTTATCATTTATATCTATTGATCCCCAAATCGCATTGAGATGTTAAATTGTTTTGACCCCAAAGTTCCATAGGCATGAGTGACCGTTTGTCAGGCTCAGGACAGAGTTTTGTGTTGCTCAGATGTAATTTATGCCCCTGCCCTTATATGATTGTCTCAAGAGTAAAATTCTGACATAATTTGCTTTCAAGAACAGTATTTACTGATATCACAATATATCACAATAAAATAATTTATAAGACTTTACACTGATGTTTCATAAATTTTTTATAAAACATTCAGTGTCTTGCAAGGATAGAGGACCTGAAGTGCTGTTATAAGATGGGTTCTTGTTTCAACTTCAATTACTGTTACACCATTATATTCCTTCAAGGTCTGACAGCTAACCAGGAAACATTAAATATATTTGCTAATCTCTACCTCAAACCCAAGTCCAATATACATGTGACATATAGCCTGGACATATAGGCTTAGTCTGTGCCAACTACTGCACCCCATTGCCAAGAAAATCAAAAGTCAAAGGGTGAAAGCACACATACAGCAACGAAGGTGAGGAGTAATTGGTTTCATAGAGCCAAATATATTGCAGCTTATTTCAAATGACACATCTTTACAAACAAATGTGTGATATAGTGATATGTCTAGCTGTACATTACTGTCCACTGTATGTCCTGCACTGAATGTGTCCTGTTGTCCCTTTATCATGGGTGTCAGTATGTACTGTGTTTCGGTGTTAATTGTCTGTTTCTGCACCAGTGTGAGTGAGTGAATGAAGTGGTTATGATTTACAGGTATCTCAACAAAGTGTATTTGCTGGCTCACTAGATTGACACACTCAACACACATGGACTGGGGCAATAAACCACCGCTAAAAGACATTCTTGAAAACAAAGTGGAGTCTGGTACCTGTGATGTTGTTCGTTATTCTGCAGTCTCCAGATTCACAGCACTGGCCCAGGCTACAGTACCACTGATGCAGCAGGCTGATGTAGTCTTGGGGAAAACCTGCCCAAAGGTCCCTTGTAGGAACTGGTCAGATCAATAAGATATTTTATACATAAGTCAATTTATATATATGTGTGTGTGTACGTGTGTGTGTCTGTGTGTGTGTGTGTGTGTGTGTGTGTGTGTCTGTAGGCCAGTATTTGTTGTAACGACTAGGTAATACATCAAAACGGTTTATTATCAACTGTAAAATGGGTGTGAAGATTAATAACAATGGCAGTACAGCAATGTGCATAACAAAATAATGTTATCCTTGATAATTGATAAGCTGTTATTTGATATAGATGGATAGGCTATATCCATTACATTAAAAACAGCTACATCCAACGTGAATCTACTGGATGTCAATTTTCGCAATGATTTTTTTTAACTTAACAACCCCTAATTAATAAATCCCCCAAAGACAGGTATTAATATAATTGTGTTCAGAATATCTTACCTTGCTGGGTAGCATCATCTTGGTTTGGCTGACACTCCCCCTCCCATATATTACAATATATGTAATTAAAATAGTACGTGGACGCGTTAGAAATGCTGTCGAACTGAAAGAAGTCTGCGTTTGCGGACACAGCCCAGAGTAGAGGTACAAACGAGAAGAGAAACATTGGTGAAGCGGCTAGTTTGAGATGGTCAAAAAAGACTGAGCGCCGTGTCCAGTCTTTCACCCATTTATTTTACTCTGGCTGTTAGCCGGCCTACTATTTCTGTTCCAGCTCTCGTCACCAGGGAGCGCCGGGGCGTCCCTACGTCACTTCCTCTCATCACAACCGCTCCTGGCACCCAGCTTATCTACTCGTACACAGTGTACTTGAATGGATCGTGCAACTACAACATTTAGTTAATTTTTTAACCTGTCTCGTAAATCGGTTTGAATAACAGTAGCGGTGTGCCATGGAGGGCAGCGCATGCAGCGTGTCACCACAAACACGGAAGTTTATTTCTACTAAGGCAGCTGGTGAAGTTTGGTCGGGATCAAACCTGTACACTTTGGGGCTGTAATGGCTCATGAGTGGAGCAGTTTGAGCCAACCCATGTGCTCATATTATCAAAGGAAGCCTTATAAAATAATGAAAACCACAGAATTCCACTTCAGTATTTTTTATTGGGACAATATTTCAGGTAACATTTCAAAAACAATTTGTAATAACATAGAATTACAACTATTTTTTAATCTATATCCTATTTTTTCCTGCTGCAATCACCCAATTTGCCCTCAGGGATCATTAAAGTTTAATCTAATCAAGTCTAAAGAACTGACATGAGGATAACAAAATAAAATTCCTCTGTCCGCATTGACAGAGCCTGACCTTATCGGTTTAAAAGTTTTCCTATATACACTGTATTAGATTAGATGGCTCTTTATTGTCCCCTCAGGGAAATTGCAGTTATGCAGCAGAACAAAGCAAGAGAGAGGCACACATCACAATACAATAAACAAATGTATAAAAAATCCAATGCAGTGATTGTGTAGTAAATTGTTTAGACAGGACCATGCTGGCACCTAGTCTGGTTGGACAAATGCCTGGTTCCAAAAAGCATGCACTTTTTTTTTAATAGGTCAATACGCTTATTACTGTGACCAATCGCATGCATAATTATGAAACAATGAAAACAGTTCTGACTAATAAAGTGGGGACCTGCCTGCATGTTCCGGGCATGAAATAACCTTTCCTATGCCAAGTGGGTCGTCTTACCTTGTACGTGTCCACCAGTCTGGTATGGGGGAAAGTGGAAAGGGGTGAGGAACAGACACTTCCTCTTTGATAACATGTACCAGGACTAGGTACATGTTATCAATCAAGCTACAATCTGGGTGACAAAGTTGTTGCCCATGCCGGACTGGCTATGGAAGGTGGTGAATGGCTTGGACGCAGGGTTGATAAAAACCCTGGACGGCCTTCAGACTGGAGCGTCATTTGAAGGTCCCTGGCTTGGCATATAACAGAATGCACAAGACTGAGGATAAGGATGATCCCTACATTAATGTTATACTCTGCCAAAATGTGCTTTATGTATCAGTGAGACCATCATAGGAAATTTCCCTGTTTTGCCGTGTGTGCACTCAGATTAAGCTACAAATAAGGGGGAGGGTTCTGGCACAACACTTGTCTACCATTTCAATTCCAGGTCTTGTCACGAGGGAGCGATGGACCAGACCTTTTGTCACGATAACTGGCTCAACCCCAGCACACTACTTCTGCACGTCATGAAAGTACAAAACTTTTAAAAGGCAAGTAATTCAACACAGCAGTTGTCTAGTTATCCAATAAAAGGGGAGCTGGTGAAGTTTGGCTAGGCCCAAACCTGCACACTTCAGGGCTGTAAAGCCTCATTTGTCGAGCCCCTACACTGCAGTTTCAGCTGACCCATTTGCTCATCTTAGCCTTATAAAAGAATGAAAGCCAAAATTTCTCAAATATTTTTATTGGGGGAATATTTCAAGTAACATTTGAAAAAAAAAAAAAAAAACACAACTTGGTCACAATCTTGCGAGTCCGAGTTCCATCCCCACAGCTCTTGGGACACCATCCATAAAGCTGGGACAGGATCTTGAGAAAGAAAAGGGACTATTAGAAACTCATCTGCACATGTTGAATTTCCTACAGTAAGGTGTTCAGACAGTCACCACCGACACATTTATTCTGCTTTTCACAGGATGATAAACAGGAACTCGTTTTAAACATTAAATTTCAAATACTGCTGCAAGACTCACTTTAAGTCTCTTCCATCTGTCAAAGCTTGATCATGGCCAGGGGACTCCAGCTGCATCCCAGCACACACTACTTCAGAGGAAAATGAAACATTTAAGGAACCCAGTATCGGACAAAGTAGTCAGTTTTATTGACCATACAACCTCAGACAAAAATGGAACGGTATGGGTATAATCATCAGACTCATTTGGCAGAATCTTTTCATCACTGGTTGAGTAGTTATTAAAAAACAGGTCATGTCCAGAAACTTGCCCATTAGAGCACCTATTAAAAGTTCATACAATATTTAAGAAAGTAGCATTTTGTCAGTGTTTTCTACAAGCACATTTCTGGACTAGCCTCATTTAATTTGTTGAAATTCTTACCAAGTTTAGCCTCAGCCAGCTGTCACCTGAAGGTGGAACAAAGGAGGGTTATAAATGACTTTCAGGTTTGTCACAATGCCAGTTGCTTAACTAGGTTACTCAGTGTAAGATAATATCCACATTAATGTTCAGGTCAGACATTTGAGACATCACTGAACCCATATAGGCCATGTACATCCTGCAAGTCTTGCACCATCTTACCTTTGACAATCTCATGTTAGCCATCCGAACAGGCCTCCAAACTAAGCCACCAACCCTGAATAGACAGACTGACATCAATACAAACACGCATATAACTAGCATTAGTATCACATTTAAGTACTGACCAGGTCAGCTAGAGCTAATATTACAGACTCCATGGATTGTCGTCAGCCTTTTCTTAGTCATCACACAGGCCAGAGAACAGGGATCTAGGAAGAGGTGTACTACAACACCCAAGATCCCTACTTTTGTACACGTGCTGTCAGACCCAGATGTGGCTGAGGCCGAGGGATAACTGGTTCTAACTCAAGTAGAACTGGGTATCAAAATGCTCAGTTTTGGGGTAGACTAGCTTTAACAGGGGTCACATGTTCTCACACCACCAACCAACCGAAGAGCCCCCCCCAAAACTAAATTAGTCTTGGAATCACAAGTTGTTTTTTTTCTTAAAGACAACTGCTACCCGGCCCTGCTAGTTATCTGGGTCTGAGGCGCTCGTGAAGCCTGCCATGTTGATACTCACCATGTTTCCGGAGGCATTCTGTGCGCAGTCATGGAATTCTAGTCCCTCTGTAATTCAAGACAATTTTATTTGTACCATATGGCTTCAAGAATAAACAGGTTAAGACAGCTTAACAATTCAGATCAGAATGAATGACTTATTTCCTCAACTGGATCAGCGACCTGATTCAACAACATCACATCAAATTGTCAAGGATCAAGATGCATAGTTAAAATCAGGGACATGATCCCTACCAGTCAGCCATTTTGCAGTCAACCAAAGACCTGCCATGATGCATTTGTCCTGCGAAACAAAAAACAAACAATCAGAACAGAGAAGTTGGTAATAGTACCATCTATAGCTTTAATACTGATACATCAGCTAGGAGCGAAAGACAATGCTGATTGTTCATCACAAAGCATCAGCTGAACTATGCGCTCATCATTGTATCAAGAATTAATTTAAAAAAACAACTTAATTTTAAGCCTTACCTTTTTTTTACGGCCACACAACTGTAAGCCAAGTCTAGTGGGGGGGGAAAAAAAGAGTTTTAATTTGTTTCAGCCTATTAAAAAAAAAAAGCACGAGGGCTGAAGAGCAATTTAGGCTGATACATCAGCTAGGAGCGAAAGACTATGCTGCATGTTCATCACAGATAAGTCAGCTGAACTATGCGATCATCATTGTATCACGAAGAAACAAGACTGTCAGTCAGCCTTCCAACTCACCTTCACTGGCACGGGTCAGCCAGTCCAGTTTCTGAAACAAAAGGGGCACGTCAAGACTCCTTTCACAAACTAGGGGCCCGATGGGTGATTGAGGCAGATACGTCAGCTAGGAGCGAAAGACTATGCTGCATGTTCATCAAATAAATCAGCTGAACTATGCGATCATCACTGTATCAGCTTAGGCTGTTTGACAGGCAAACTCATCTCAAAACAAAGTTGAAACTCACCAGTTGCTGGTCCAAGAACATTGAGACCGTCTGTAAAGTAATGGCAAGTATTAGTTTAGGCAGAAAATGTTCAACAGTGCAACTTTTCCAGTTGGCACTGGATCAGAAAAACAGCATCTTTCATTCTTTTTCAGAGAGATTCCCATTGTTTTTTAACAAGTCATCATTCACAGTCTGTTTTTAGCATTTATGCTAAAGAAGAGTTTATTAGTAACCTGTTCTGGATGTTGCAGTCTGGGGTTCGTTCCAGCATTTTGTCTGCATCTGTTGAAAGGACAGTTCACATTAGTCAAGTAGTTATTTCACAATTTTCCAGGATTTAATTCCAAGTCACGTGTGCCTCAGAAAATGCAAATGGTGGTTGCAGATTCGTCATCCAGTTTTGTCAAGAGTAGCAAATAAATGTCATCACAGCAACACAGGTATCGTGCAGAATCACTGACCGGTGGTTAAGTAAAACTACTTGAGAAGGACTTACCTTGCCCATCAGTTTCAGCATTTCTTTCTGCTTCTCAGATACCTGCAGACACACCACATTTTACTATAGTAATACTCTGATAAATTGTAGCCATTTGAAATATAGCCAAGTCTCAGTGTATAGTTACTCAGAAATCACTTCTGTCCACTACTCTTATTCATGAATCATCATCGACTTCCAGTTAGAATTAAAAAAAAGGATTCAAATGACTCTTACCAGTTTGAAGTTATTTTGAGTTTCAGGACTTCGAAGCATCAAGTTGAACCTGATTAAAGAAGGAGATAGTTCAGTCAGTTCTTGTAACTGCTTGTCTGCAATCAGTGGTGCGATGGTATTAAGTTAGATTAACATTCAGGCACATAAATTAATAGCTTCAGTATTAAGATCTTGACAATGGATCTGAAAACAAATTAAATCAGATTAGGCTTAGGGCTAATTAAAATTAAGGCTAGCACTACGCAGTGATAATTCTCCCATGCAGTCAGAAAGGTTGGCGTTTCCTCAACTGTACTCAGATGTCCCTACCAACATTTAATTCATCATTTCAACATGGGATAAATGGCACTGCAATGACTACTGTAGTGAAAAAAAAAAGCCCATTAGCTTGCTAGCTAGGCTGTTAGCATCTCAGCATGTGCGATGAGACACGTGTAGGGCAGGCCTGTTGCTAACAGTACTAGTGGGCAGACGTTTTAGCACAATGCAAAACATCTGCAGTTGAACAAACAAACACAACAGAAAAATAAAGTTAGATGAAAACCAATATCTAACCTATAAGACGTTTGAAAGAAAAGAACATGAACGTAAAGCAATCACCTGTGATGGAGGACCGAGGAGAAGGAGAGAGAAAAGAGGGTGGAGGTTCTTTATATACGGAATGTCGCAAAGGATTGTGGGAGGGGGAAAAAAACTAACGGAAGTGGGACAACTAGCGCCCCGAGTGGGTGTCGGTGCCATTTTCCAACTGACAAATAAAAATTCGTCATGAAGAAATAACGACATGAAGCAGTTTTGAAATGATAAAAGTAATAAACTACGATCAAGTTTACTGCAGCGAAACAGTGCAAAACTGTTGAGTAACTACAATAAAAAGGGAAATTGTTTTGTGTAGAAATGTAATCCCTGTCATGTTTTATGTGCAGTCATACATTTCTGCATCAGTTTCCCTACGGATATGAAGGTATATTTCCCCCTACACAAACCGAATGTAATGAACTGGTTAAGTAGTGTAAAAATAAAGATTTGCCAACCCTGTCAGTTCTGTATATTTATAAACATTTTGCAAGTACTCTTTGCTTTCTCACCAAGCTAGGAATTGAATCATCAGAGGGCGACATGACATTTCCCTCCACATTGCTCAACATTTACTCAGTCAGAATCTGTCAGCCAAATTTTATCTCAATCACTCACTATTAAACAGTACAATATGGGCCATGTTACAGTCAGCAGACCATTACTTTTCCAAAGGTTATGAAGGGTGTGACACCAAGAAGCCTTTCTATAGCATGATTTGAGGACGCTCTTCTGAAAGGACCATCAGGAAAAACTCTCAGGAATAAACTCATGGAGATTTAATATTATGCATCAATAAACAGGAGAATCTGATACAATCAATGGTTATGATCAGAATGAAATAAAAAATACATTTGTTTTGATTGCTTTCTATTAAGCGATACTGAGTGATACTGAAATGTATGGCAAGGCCTCAATTCAATATAATTTACAAAGACATAACATGGAGAAAAAAAGAAATGGCTTCGAGTTTTGTAGAACCGCTGCAAATCTGAATTGGCTTATTCCCAAAGACAGTTAACTTCTTTAGAGGAGGATGAAATTCAACCGTTTGACCATGTTCAGATTTTCACCACAGGTCATCAGTGGGTGTGTATGCATCTCCGGTAATATGCATCTGTCTTTATAGATCCTTTCACCAGGTCAAACAACTTTTGAAGAGAAGCTCTTTTCATATTCATTTAAATCTACCAACTTGCTTTTCACACTGGCCAAATACCTAGGAGAGGCAATGAACACATCTTTATTTAACATATCAAAGGTAACAGGGAACTCTGAAGTGAGCTCGGTACATTGCTGCAAAACATCATTCTTGGGCATTACCTGGGGAAAAAGTCAACATTTTCTTTAAGCAACTCATCCCAATATCTTTGCATTAAGATTTGACTTGTGTAGCTATGAATGAGAGGATGAATTATGGTTTAAATAGCCAGAGGTGAACCAGAGGCTACATTTTGCCCTGTATGCGTTTCTTATATTGAAAATCCTTACTGGACTTATGGTAGGCTAACATGGCAGCAAACTGGACAGACAAAACACAATTCAGACTATAGCAGCACTCTACGATACAGCAGGTGTGTCTCCCAAGTCTACCTGTGGCGTGATTCCTCTCCCCTCACCCTCTCACAACACCAGAGTGAACATTAGCAAAGGTCATCCACTCTGGCTGCAATGAGGTTTGAGAGCAGACGAGGACAGAGGACGTGCAGCACAAGAGACTTAAGACTCACTCCTACCCAAACACCCTAGTCATCCAATGATCCAGAAAGACAAAAATAAGTAAACAATCACTTCATAAATGCTTTCAGGTGAAACGGAAACATTTCCAGTCTAGTACTTGCTGTCCTTTTGACCATAAGGACCCTGTCCAGATGAAAGTCCCTTTAGCCTCGTCGCTCTAAACATTTCAGAGATCTTAGTTAAAAGCATAGTGGATGCCCAAATTTGTCCTTTGACAGGCAACGTGAAAACACGTCTATATTGCATATATTAAATAAATCTATCACAACTCTCCCACTCTTCACGTGTTTAGATGCTATGGCTTATGTAGGGCTTGCTTCTGGACAGCACCTTAGACATAATAGGGATGGTGAAGGATCAAATCGGTTTGAGAGGCAATATGAATGAGCTCGAATGGGAACAGAATATCATGGAATGATTCCTAAAGCTGTGAAGCCATCAAGTACATATCTTCAAATGAAATGAAAAATAAACAAAAAGAGCAATGAAATTAAAAAAAAAGAGAAGAATATATATTTATATATCCATCATATGTATATCTATATATAAACAACAGTTGTAACTAGTTGTAGGCAAGCCGAGAAGTTCTCCCCCGCCCTTTTGTGATGCTTCCATTCCACCATTATATAAGGCTGTCAGACTCTTGGAGGGGACAGCAGCTTTCTTTCCTCAGTCACCAGATTCCCTGAGATGTAGAGCGCTGTTTTGTTTGTCAAGGTTTATTTGATCTGAACACCATCAACCCCGCCCCCCAAAAAACAACTGTAGGGAAACAAGAGCCGCTTGTGGTCATCCTGTGGACCCGCTGAAGGGGGTGGCTGTGAAGATGACGGACAGAGTTGAGAGACAAGAGATATAGACACGCCCATCTCCATCTTCACTGTTGAGTCTTATGGAGGGCAGTGGAGGGGTATTGGTGGTGGTGGTGGTGGAAGTGAGGTTGGCCAAATAAGGGGAGGAGCATTTACTAATTTTCATTTTACATCTTAGATGTTTTTCATTGATTTCATTCAATATTATTGTCAAATGCAAAGCTGTGTACATATTCAATCATCAGTCAGTCATTCCAAGGCTTGTATAAGAAGTGGCTTTGCAAAAGAGTTCTTATGAAGACTCTGTGTTGTGTGTGCATGTATTTATGCGTATGCATGTGTGTGTTTCCGGGTGTGCGTTGTCTCTTCAGTGCCTCTGCGACACTGTTCTCTTTAGTAGAGGCTCATCGTAGACCCAGCACTCCCCATCTTCATGGAACAGCTGGAGAAAGACAAAAACAGCAATGGTTACAATCAGACATCTAACGGTGTATCTATTGTTCACTAAAGGTAAATAACTAGATTGAAATTGATCCTAAAATAAAACTATCACACTATCTAATTCTAATTGCAACACACCATTTGGCCTCAATACTCTTTCACACAGTGACAATGAGGAGTGTGGATTGTCAATTTCAAAAAACAAAATCATAATTTGTGCTCCTGTTCTCCATTTCAGGGTGCCAAATGTTTTTGGGCTGATTAAGATTATATTCAATAGTCATTTTTAGTATGAAGTGTATTAATATCCAAATATTTACAGAGCTTATTGTACATACGTACATACATACACCATGCAATGTTTAAGTTCTTTCTGGGCGGCCAAGTACAAAGCCAGACAGTCTCACCCTGGTCTCCCACTGCTGCTCGTTCTCCTTCCTCTCTCGGGCTTCAGCTCTCTGTTTCTCCTCCAGCCGGTGCTTGGCTTCCGTCGCCGAGTCAATGTCCTTCAGCTTCAGGTTCAGTGTCACGTCTCTCCACAGTCTGCAGGGTCAAGGGGTGAAGGTCAAATACACAAATACACAGAGATTCATGTCAGGGAATGTTATTGTCTCCATTACGTCATCACTTGAATCAGCGGGGTGTGATTTGTGACCACTTTGTTTCAGAGGGACTCCAGTGTAGCAGTTTGTTTGTGGATGGATCCAGTGATATGCTACGAGTACAGTAAGAGAGGGTTTGTTTCTCACCTGCGGGACTCGTAGTCCAGTTGGTCTTCCAGCTTCCTAACCTTCTTCTTAATTATGCCCACCTTCTTTGTGTCTATGAACAGAGAGTTCTCCTGCCAGATAACAAACCCACAGCGTTATTATGATTAGGCACAACATTTAGCAAATGCTTTTTCCTGAAGCAGTACACTGTGTATTGAGTGTCATTTCAAATCCACATGCTTATCAATCAGTCCTCTGTGAGAATGCCTTGGTTTGATATGTGGCAAGACACAAGCCAAATAAAATCCTGTCAGTTTAAAACTGAACTCACTCCTGATGCCCACTTGGCATACATCACTCCGTTCCATTCCCCCTCAATGGAGCAGAAAGACTTCTTATCATTAGGTGCACTGCAAAGAGACAAAGAAATAATGATGTTTTATTACTTTTAATAACCGGTTCACTATAAGCTTCCATTATAGCACCAAGATCATCTTTTGTCCACTCAAACACAGCAGGGACTTTTCATAACCAAGCCTTTAAAAACTTCACTTTATACATTTAACTTGAATTATGCTACAACAATCTTTCCCTTACAAAATCTCAGCGGTGATCCTGTGCTTCTTGCCTCCATAGAAGGGCTTGGTGTGGAACACAATGTTGGCACTGTAGCCTGACTTGGAGCAGGAGATGCTACACTCCCCACCCAGCTCCACCCACGGCACCGTCAGGATCGACCTGCACAGACAGACTCCGGTGTGAGTCAAGGATATGATGATGATGATGATGATGATCCAAAGAGACTCAGAGACAAATGTTACACATACCTGCCATATCCATTCGGGAAGGTGAGGATATAGTGTTCATCATGCTCCAAACATGACACACAGCCTAGAGCACAACCATCAAATGATTATTAGAAGTACATGCAGCTGTGACTATGAATGTGTAAAAATGTATGTGTGTGTGTGTGTGTGTGTGAGGCAGTGCTTTACCGTACCTTGGCCAATATTGTGAACACCTATGGACATCCCTAGGAACTTCGACTTAGTCCAGATGTGAGCGTTGAACTGGATCTTCTTACTACAACACTCTGCATAGAATGCAGAAACTAGAGAAGGAAGAGAGGAAAGAAAAAAAAAAAAAAGGTGGCAACTTGTTAGCGATACTCCAGACAAGCAACCTCAAGCATAAGATCATCATCATTAGCTAGTATAATAATAATATTAAAAAAAGAATCAGTCAATCCAATGATTTTAGATACTATTTGTCCCTTCAAATGTTTTGATTTGATATTTGAGACATGATTTGAGATTACCTGCTTATTACAAGGCTTATTAACGAACACTACAGTAACATAAGACAAAAAGTGAATGCCTACATTTTTCATTTCTAATGTATCTAATGGACAGCTCAGTCAGTAGAGCATGAGAGTGTCAGGGTCGTGGGTTCGATCCCCACATAGTGTCAAGTTGCTTTGGACAAAAGCGTCTGCTAAATGACTGTAATGTAATCCATGAAACCTTTCAGGCCCTCCATGTCAAAAGGTTTGGTACTCCTGTCTAATCCCTGAGCTGGTGCTACAAGATAAAGAAGGTCAGACACTCACTAGGTGGGTGGTGAGAGACTTGCTCTGCTACAAAACACACACTGTTGGGTGAAGACCACGGGACTGGGCCCTCTGATATCGTCTCCTGGCAGAGGGGAAGAGACGCAAGGGACTGAGGTGGGAATACCAAGACATTAGATGAGGGTTACATCTTTCCATGTAGTAACACTACAAAATGTGCTTAACATGTCATATGATTATAATATATATGTATACAATATTAAAGGTGAACTACTCACCCCCATGTCAGTCAAAACCAACTAACTGTGTTTGGCATTTTAACTGACATGAGGGTGAGTCACTTTTGTGGTGAACTATTCCTTAAATATATCCATGAAGGATGTGGAGAAGTTCCCAAAGAGACAAGGAAAATACAGTGAGGATTACAGGGAACCACTTCAAATTCAAAGAGAACACCACTTATTTAAGCTAATTGTTGCAAAGATATGGCCACGCTTAATGTTCCACTGAATTTGAAGCGGTTTCCCTCTATATGAGTTAAGAAGACAATAGGCCTGCGGTCTCACCGTGGGTGGGGAAGGCTCCTCCGTCTCGATGGGCAGGTCCCAGTGGCAGTAGAAGACTTCTCCCAGGATGGGGTTGTAAGGTTTCTTGGCCACCGAGCCTTTCCTCCCCGCATGGAAGGCTGACAGGTACCATTTCACCACCTGAACCATGCGCTCCCGGGGCTCTGGCTGCTCAGCGATGCTAGCGAAAATCATATAATGAGTCAAACCCTTTATAGCTGGTACCCAATAGGAATAGAAGCACACTAAGCAGACTTTCCTGGTACTCACTATCCAGGTTAATGTATGTTGGTCACTAAATATAGTCAAACCAAAGCATGTATTAGTTCAGATGTAAATTGTGAATAAGAGTTGTTTAAAAGTACCTGACAAATAAGTCGGGATGTGCAAAGAAGTCTGCATACATTTCTAACAAAGACCTTCTTTCTAGGATGAAGGTAGGGAGGACCACCTGCAGGACAAAAAGATACAAGCCATGATTATGCGTGTGTTGTTCAAAAGAGACTGGTGAGATCAGTAGACACATTTGTGCGTTTGCCTTTACCTTCGTGAGGTCCATGCCCAGTCGGACTTGGGACAGCAGATGCATGATAACGCTCTTGTGCTCCTCCACCGACTCCCCCTCACCTTCATCATCACGGTCGTCATGGCTATCAAATGGGTCTGACAACAACAGCAGACAAAGTCTCTTATGGCTGCAAATAGCATTATTTTCACATCCTACCTTTTCTGTGAGTTAAATGTCGCTTTTATTTTGGCATTTTGCCTATATTTGACAGTGAGTTGAGAGAGACAGGAAAGATCAGGTGAGAGAGGAGGGATGACATGTGACATAGGTCCCAGGCCGGATTCGAACCCAGGACGTCACGGTTATGTGGTATTTGCCTTAGACCACTGAGCCACCAGGACGCCCCAAATGTCCCTTTTATTGATGCCTACTCTTAACTCTTGATAGGGTTTCCCTCTGCACAAAAAAATGTGTAACGGAGGTACTTCAAACTACAAAAAGGTGGTGCAGTGCCAATGCTACACCTTTCGGTCAGAACTCAGCGGTGAAATAACTGTTGCCAACTCCTACTAGTCCAGTGGGAAACAGCTCTAACTTAGTAAGTATTCGTTATGGTTACCAAAAAGGCAAAGCAAGTTGGGGACAAAAAAAGGTCAGATTAAAAAAGAAGTAGGTGTTACCTGCATCAGTGGTGCCGTTGGACATGGAGGAGTTGAGGGACTCGTTGGTGTCGGGTCGTTTCAGAGCCGTTTCATCATTGCCGAGGGGCAAGGCAGCTGGAGGCCCCGAGGGACTGATTGCAAGAGGAAGAGAGAGAGAGGGTGAGCGAGAGGAGAGAGGAGGCAGGAAGCAAGAGGGATAAGGATATAATAGTGGACTGTGTTGAAAGCTTATCATGGACTAAGGCAGATTATCCAGCTTGTTTTTTCCGTGCAGTTTACTTACTATGCAGTTTTTT
Organism: Hoplostethus mediterraneus; assembly: GCA_034670385.1. Lineage (NCBI taxonomy): Eukaryota > Metazoa > Chordata > Actinopteri > Trachichthyiformes > Trachichthyidae > Hoplostethus > Hoplostethus mediterraneus. The sequence continues at coordinate 9,136,841 of JAXDDW010000008.1, forward strand.
CCTGCTGGAGGTGCCACACACTCTAATTATAGAGTGTCGCTCTCAAGGTATGAAGCAATAGATTCACTCTATGCAGCGTTGGAGGGAGGGGATGGTGTATTCACTCTATGCAGTATTGGAAGCAGGTGATACTATACTCACTCTATGCAGTGTTTGGGGGAAGTGCTGCTCTGGTAGAACTCGTCAGCATCGTAGAACTCGTCCTCGCTGGAGGAATAGGAGAAGTCTGGCACCGAGTGGGAGGGGAGGGGGATGTGGGCTGGGGAGGCGACGCCACTACTGGGGCCTGACGGACCACTCCCTGAGCGACGGAGACAGAGTGGTGGTTAAAAAAAAACATGGGTACACTGTATTGACGTGCAGTTTATGTAAGTGAGAAAATCCAAACATAGGGCTTCTGCATGCATACAGCGTATGAGTCATCTTGAGCCAAATCGAACGGCATGCTCTCATTTCTGAGCGCTCAGTCCAGCAGACTTCTCTCATACAGTAACACTAAGCTGTCTTTAACATGATGGGTTCCTCTGCAGTGCATATTGACAGTGCTCCCCGGCAGCCAGCCAGCCTCCTTAGTGCACAGCACAGCATTTTCATACTGCTGCCTCAGCAGAGAGACAAACAAGCAGGAACCTCAACCTCCCCTTGCTTTTTTTACTCAGCTTTTTAATTTACTTTATTTTTATGGACACTGCGATCCAGGCTGGAGAAATGCTATAAAATTAAGTTATTATTATTACTTTTCTTCTTGTTATATATTCGCTTTGCTTCTTGGGGCTCGTAAATAAGAATATTTGACATAGAATACAAGGATACACCGTTCTTTCACCAAATTATGTTACAACCAAACCCTGCATTTAAAACTGCAGTTTTTGCTGCAAAATGCCCTTTGTAATAAAAGCACCACATTTTGCACCCACCTAAATGAAGCCAAGAGAACGATGTTATTGTGTACTGATGTTAGCTATTGGGCTATTCGGCATTCTGGCCTACCCCAGTGCTACAATACGATTGGCTGCTGGAATGAAGTGACCTTTCACCTGTGCTGTTGGGCGTCGGGGTCTGCAGGCTGCCCATCACCGTGACGACGGAACCCACAGGTAGTGTGGAGGGTCGTTGGTCTGATTTACACACCTGAGATCCGTCTATGGGAGGGAAGAGAAGAGGGAAGGTAAAGGGAAGAAGACGACTTCGTGCCAAGGCCTCTAAATGAAGCTAAATCACATTAAAACAGCCTGGCAGCCTGAGGTCCATGAAGCTGAGCCAGAGAAAATCATCATGGACATTAGACATTGCCGACAGAGCTGTGGGCCGTGAATGGGATTACACAGTCCATTAAGAAAGAGACAGAAATTAGATTATCTGCTCAGAGTGGATACATCAGATAGAGAATGGGGGTAGACTAAGATGTGAACACCAGGGGGAGCTATTGTTACCTTTAACCAAACAAAACGAATATACTACAAACCTTTCTGGATGATGTAGAGTCAGTGAAACTACATTCAATGGTGTCAACATGTCTAGCACATGCACACACAAAGGCACGTCTCTTGTGCATAGCTGCTTCTTCCAAACATGTATAAGAGATGGTGAGTAGGCGGTCAGATGCCCAGTACCTGTGGGTAGTGTGGTCTGTGTTGGCATGGTGGTGTCGACTACAGGAGTGTCCAGAGGAGGCTGGTAGATCCCATCCACTGGATTGATGGTGCTCTGGAGGGACCATAAACAAAATGAGAGCTGTCATCAACACCAAAAACACCAGCCTCGCAGGTTACAGCTAACACTTTTCTTCAATAGTACCTACCCACTAGCCTCGCCAAGAGGCTCAAACCACTATTCAAATATAATCAAAACCTAACCAATTTAGCGTCAATCAATGTCCATATACTGTCTGCAGTCATAAATGAAAACACCATTTTATTTCTGAATGTCCAGGAGGTGTGGTGACCATAACTTAATCAAAAACATCTATGATCCAACACTCCTATACGCTAACCACAATGACATATGCTGCACTCAACCCTTTTCCTTTAACATAGAAGCCAGGTTTCTATGTGAGCACTCACCCTAAGCAGAGCTACATCAGAGTTTGTGTACTGGTACACATCAGCTTGATGTTATAACCAAGCAACAACAACAACAACAGGCAGTGTAATAAAATAGAGTAGATCAATTGCTTTTGTCTCCATTTCCTGTAACAAGTGGGATTACCAGATTGCATTAATCTAAATCAATATGGAGCCAACTACACACCTTGAAATCCCAACGCAACGAGTAACTTTATACAATAACAAACAGCACCTCTTGAACTCCAACCAACCTCCCAGTCTAACGGGAGTTAATTAACTCCATCAGGCTGCGGCTAAATCTGTAACATGTTTTGTCTCTCTGGCGCTTGGATTTCCCAGTGGTCTGCTCTCATCACCCACCCACCCAAAAAGGGATCACTGGCACCACTGACCCAACTGAAACTATGGCGACAATACAAGCTCAAGCTGAAAACCATATCGCCCTTTAGTCCCCAACGACTGCACCATCTGAGATCAACAGGAGCACACAAGGGACAGTGAGCCAGATTCTCCACCTGTGCCCTGACACTTGGAGGATAGGGAAGATAGCCTAGGGAAAGACCATGGTTAGAAACCAGCAAGGTTGCAGTAGGGCCTCCAGAATCCCAGGATGCAATGGTTAGCATGTTGCATGAAAGATGACGACCGAGAGGATGAAGAGCTCTGATGTTAAAGTCATGTATAATAGTTTTTCAGAATGGAATAGTCCTCTTTTATACTATTCTACAAAAGGAGTAGGACAGTTTGCTGGAGCTAGATTTTGCTACTTAGGCGTCTCCACAATCACTAAAACAGAAACATGATCAAAGGTGGAAATGGGCATGCAGAAAAGAGTGGTATATGATCTCAGCTCAGAATATTTGGGAGAAGGTCTCTGTTCACTTTCCATTTGCCCTCTCTTCCTCTCCCTCTTTCCTTTCTAGCTCCCCTTCATCGCTTGACGCTCGCCTCACCCACGTGCCTACAGGAAAGTAAGGCAATGGCTCCTAATTATAGCCAATTCCATAATGATTGCTCTGTCATGGTGGGACCAGAGAGTGGCCTTGAAAGGAGGAGATGAATCAAAAGCAGGGGACGAACGTAGTTGGTCAGAGGGAGGGGGTAACAGCTGAAGACTGCTTTAAGCAACGGTTAACAATCAATACATTTATTTTACTAAATGTATTATTAATGCAGCAGTTAGCTAGGGAACACTGAGGGGCTACATTATAGTACATCAATTATTTGCAGACAAATATTGACCATGCTGCCGGTATTTCATGTATTTGAAGCCTTTCTGTTTATCAACCAAGGTCTGCGGTGCACTCACCATATGGTCTACGCTGTAAGCTTACATATACACAATCCAAACATTTAACGATTCTAAAGCAGCCAAGATATGTTTAGCGCAAAGCCTATGTATATACACGTGCAAATGAATGTGAGCATGTAGCTTATACTGTCCCATTAATACTCCATAATACTTACGCCTGTGAGATTAAGTTATCTGTAAGAGCACTGTAGGCTTATGAGCTGTGCTGATCCTGTGGGATTCCTGCTCTAAAAACTGACTGCAGGAGACCAGCAGAGCCAGTAAACAGCACTCTGGACGGCCTGACTATTAGTCCTTGATGGTTCAATAAGCAGGCACAGTGTACACAGACTAATTTGTGGGGGGTGGGGTAAAGTGAACACATACACAGGCATGCACGTACACGCGTATGTACACATTCGCATATTGCAACAAACCATGTGCAATATGTTGCATACACACATTCTGTGTCGTGATAATTGAAGGACAGGACAGTTCCCAACCATTTCTACAACAACTTCAAAACTGAGCAGGAAATATTTAATTTACAAAGATAGTGGTGGCAGGCAAGAGAGGGAAATTTGAGAAAAAGCTCATCTCCATGGCATGCACTAAAAAGATCTGATTTATCTGCTTTTCTACAATAGAGAGTGAATTAAGCGGGGGGAAAAGAGGTTAGGAGTTTGTTTGATTTAAACTTTTGACATGGACAGAGAATGTCAAACTTACTATAAGTCCGTTTGCGTGTTGCTGTTCGTTACTTTGGTCCTTAAAATTTTGAGAAGACAATGTTAGACTACTTGTGGTGGAAGCCTCAAGTTTTAACAGGAAACTAAAAAGCATTGTGAACGTCAGGTGGTAGAGTGCAATGAGCTCCATCCCTCTCATCACATGGAACATAATATTCACCAACTGCCCATTTGTAGTACTCCTTTCATCACATGGTACAATCCAATCACCTCCGGCCCAATATCAATAAGGGTAGAATATTTCAGTCAATTTCTAGATTAATTTACCCATGAATCTCATGAGTTCTGAGTTTAAAATGCCAAATGTCTCACCTAACAACCGCATGAAGCAGAAATTATTGCTCCACTTCCTCCCAAAGGGCTCAATGGAACATGTGATGAAATGGGTACTGGGCTACACCCTCGTCAGCCACCACCCCAGATAGCTACTGTAAGTGAGGAACTATTTTAGAGACACAAAGTGCCGTGATGTGGTCTCACAAAATGACATGGTGCAATGGCAGACCCAAACTACAGAGAGGTGAATGAAACATGCATTGAGAATGTGTTTACCTTGGCAATTTGCAGCAATACAATACAGTGCTTGATGGACTCTACCATACTCTGAAAAGAGAAAGAGACATTGGAACACAATACCAAGACAGACTTCAAAACTGAAAAGAAAGGAAGGCAAAATGTTCTGACTTACACAAGTAGTCTCTTTCAAATTTTCAATTTTCTGAAAAAGATCAAACAGATTGTAGAAACAAACATGTCAAGATTTCAAAAGTAACCACACACAGTTCAAAGGTAGAAGGGCTGATGTAAAACAGCCATTGTACTAATAGTGGAAAACCTACAAGTACTGATCTCCAACTGGTGCAGCAGTTTATTTGTGCCACAGAAATTTCCCCTACCAAAAGAAACTGGTAAAGTCATAGTGACAAATGAGTCAAAGTGACCCAAATCAAACACTAATCTCAAGGAGGAAGTGAACACCACAGCTGCTGAGACCAAACAAAAACACCACTGAGACGTTAACAGGGACTGAAACTGAGCTAACAGCTATAGATAACAAAAGAATGTGCTATGGTGGACTGATATATATAACACAGGAAATCCAGGAATGTGAAGTTAATGTCGTGTGAAATTCTGTGTTCCTGCCCAATCAAATCGACATGACACATAAGACACATACATCCATTGACTGGTTCTGCTTACTTGCACCATGTCTTAACATTATGTTTGAAAACAGACAGAGCCCTCTGTGGATCGGCCACTGCTGAAATCCTGAATGTGCCATATTTAGCTGATGGGCCAATTGTGTTAGTCTGCACACAGAGAGTCTCTGATCAGGTGTTGGTCAGTCTGCCTCCCTGCTGGTTGCCATGGCTCTAAAACTAAAACATGAAGAGTAAACTTTCTGGCTTGAGGGTAGGACTGGAAATTTTGATACGGATACAGGTTCCTTATGCGTTTGATTTGCAGGCACAGAATCAGACCATTCTCAAATCACTTTCTCTATAAAAACGCAGAGAAACGAGATAAATGAAAGATCTCATTGTGAGAATCCAACGTTTAGAAACTTGGTGAAACCTTTCAAAACCTTCTGATGCCTTTAGGTTGACAATGACAGATAGCAAAACCCAGTGCCATGCCAATCGGTATAATTTTTCATTCCCCGGCGCTATGTGTGAGCCTGCCACCCTGCTGCTGGCCAGTGGGAACAGAGCACCAGAGAGCTGGAGACACAAGGACAGAGCAGGACTGCTGGTACTCACTCGGCGTGATTCATCCTCTTTGCAGTCCTTGATCTTCTCATCAAAGAGCTGTTCAAGAGCAAGAGAAGAGCAAAAAGAGAGACACTGAATATGAGCTGTGATGGGTATGCAGTCAAAAGAGTGTCTGAAATGATGAGAAAGTGGATTTATACAGACGCTGTGGCTTGAGACGATGTGGTGGCAAAGTAATGGGCTGTTCTCACCAAGGACAAAGAGTCACAGTGCTAGTACAGTACTCACATTGACTTTCTGACAATGTGCTTGGGCAAGTATTCATTATTATTAATAGTAATATATAGGACTTAATATATTGCCAGTTCTTAATTAATGGACATTTTCTTTGTAAATCTACATTATACATCTATCAAAATTGTTCTTTAACGGCATTAGAGAGTGGACAGTGAGAGAGGGGGGAAATATGGCAAAGGTCAAGCATCAGATCCAATACAAGATGTCACAAGTACACAAGTACATGATCTGCGCCTCACCACTGCTCAACCTACAGGTTTCGGGCTGACTAAAAATGGTGATAGCATAGTTTTGTCTAAGTGAGCGGTAAACTTCCTACATTTCTCATACATATGAAAGACAGATATTCCATATGGGAAGATGGCACTGTAGGAGAGGTAGATCCATCTACCCAGCATCCTACCTTTAGCTGGTCAATTAAAATCTGTAGGTAGGCATCCGCTTCAGCTAGCTTCTTGTCAAAGTCTTGGACACTAGGGACAAATCCAGTCTCTTCCTCCTGAGGACACAGAGAAATAAAACATTAGTACAGTCCTCCTCATGCATGCATTTCATATAAAAGTCAACCAAATCCAGGCCTGCTAGTATTTGCACATGCAAAGCAAAATGTAAAGGCATTACCAATAATATCGGTCAAGAATTTGTATCACATGTCATACATATAAAAGAGCTACTACAAAAACCTGCTCGTCTGTCTGTCACCTCCTGGCCAGGTAGGCTTTGTAACTGTTACACAAAATGGTGCACAGAAACATCAACGGTTTAGGAGAATCTTCCAGCAACGCACTGTACCGGGGCAGATATGAATAGTATTGTTTAAAGGCTAGTCTACATAAAAGGCCAGGTCTGCCTGCCTGCCTGCCTGTCTGTCTGCCTCGCTAGAGGTCAGCACATTTCAGGTTTCAGCAAAATTGAATCAAGGAACCCAAAGCTCAGGAGAATTAAGCCGTTCACAGAGAACAGTAGATGTTCTGAGACACGACATCTGTGTGTGCGTGTGTGTGTGGGTGTGTGCTCAAGTCCATTCTGTGAAGTTGGTTAATTAGCTTACCTTACAAGCCCTCAACAAAAACACAAACTCCACACACACACATACAAGAGGACGCAAGGACACATTTTCATTACATAATATCCATTAAAAGGTAATTACTAGGCTATTGGCCGAACAGACGTGACCAGGCATCGGTCTCTATCTGAGCTCATCCAAGCACCCAGAACAATCCATTTGGCTTAGACACAAAACCGAAACAGAGAAATGATCAGATACACAAGAGCATACACACAACTTCCCTTAAAATCATCTCAACTTGAACGGCCGAGCCGGGCACTCAGCACTAATGACGATACAATAACCTCTACACATCCAGCCAGACATACCAGTAACATAACTCAAACAGTATAGGCTTACTCAGGGTACAGGCCACTATAGAGCAGTCATTGTGATTAAAAAACAACAACAACAACAACAACAACATCATACAAAACAATACCTCTCAAATGGAAAAGCAGAGAGAGCAATAGTCAAATCACTGCTGATAATCGTCAGGAGCCCTGTTGGGTTAGTAAATCAAACTCTTATCAGACCTTTCTGAGTACTACTGTTGCTTTGGTTTTACAGCGTCGCAAAGTCCTGGTGCGTCCTGAGGAGGGGGGGGCCTTTCTTCCTGAACTGGATCTCACAGGGACGTGAAGAAAAGCCATTAACAACCAAACGCCATAGGCAGCTGCCCCAGCTAGAGGCTGACTAAAGTTTAAACTGTAAAAACCTGCTAGGTTTATAGAGAACAAAGTCTGGATTAGCTCACTAACCACGGAGCCTACAGTAACTCCCCAAACTTCCTCAAACGATCAAAGTACGTGGTGCTTTCACTGTCAGTGTGAGTATAGCTGGCCACATCGGTGCCTGAGCAAAAATCAAATAAACAAACAAAATACTGCTGATGTAGATGTGAACGTCTGTGAAGGCCTCTGTGTTTGTTTGTGTGTGTGTGTGTGTGTGTGTGTGTGCGCATGTGTGAGCTGCCAAGATTCAAGTTTATCTAACAAACGTCCTAGTGGCTGAGTTTGGCCTGCTTCAGCATACAGCATCTGAAGACAAAGACAGGGTGGGAATCAAATGAATAAAAACAGCCCTTGCTATAGATTCCTATATCATCAACCCGGCATCACCAACCCTCTTCCAGGCAGGAAGATGCGTAGTCATTGTAATACAGGCTAGCCACTTGCCCTGTCAGTAGCGGGACAAGTTACTCCTACACTGTAGAATAAAACACTTCACTTTAGCAGGAAAGTGCTGTGCTCTTACTGCTAGAGCATGCAACTATAATCCACTTTTAATTCAGCAACAATGTGATCACCAGGATCAGTTAGCCAAGCTGTATTTACACAATATGCACCTATATAAATAGATACTGTTCCCAAACCCATACTACACAACTGGTCATTTTTGTGTTATGGGATTGAAAATGGATGAAAGGAAACAATGATTATATAGATTTAAAAAAGAAAAAAAAAAAAAAATCACAGCAGGTGCAATTCACACGGTGAACAAAACAAACAAGACAAAGAAGGGCAAAGAAAGAGCCCCTATTATTATGCAGCAAACAATATCTCTGTTATGTCAACACACATAATAGAGGGGAAGTGTTTTTCAGTGGGACCAGAGAAGCTTGGAAACAAAAGTGGTTGGTTTATTATATTCAGCCACTGCACCACAGCTTCACAGTTACTCACTTCTTCACGGTTCCAGAAATACTCCAAGCCAAAGAAGTTACTCTGCCTGCACCTCTAGTCGTACACGTTACCATGAGAAAGACCGTGCACTCGTGTGTGCCAAGGGCATAGTGGGGATCCTTAGATCAGCTTGCAAAGTCTCACACACACACACAATTGCTCACACACCCACCCCAGAGGCAACAAACAACAGTGTCCTCACACCCCCTCCCTTTTCTATTTGTCTTTCCACGCAGTGTGACCCAGTTTAAAATGCTGCTGCCCCAGCAGCGCAGTGCAGCCATTAAGTTCCCCTTGCTATGGTGCAGTGGCGTTTGTGTGTGTGTTACTTACTGGATGCCTTGCTCCAATGGACATGCCTCGTCAGGCCCTGACCGTCTCTCCCACCAGGCCAAGCTACTGGCCTGAGACAGGATCTTTCCCCTCTCTCTCTGTCTGTCTCCTTTATTCTCTTTTTCTCTCCCTACAGCAACAAATCTCCTGTTATCTGCCACTCGTGAACTTAATGTTCTCTCTCCCTCCTCCTACCCACAGAGACAGAAAACAATCCCCTCCTTTTGCTCTCTCTGCAGTCTCAACATAAACCACAGTAGCCTTCAGACTGTGAGCTAGCTGGGTAGCTAGTCTGGCTACAGTATATCCTTCAGCACCAGTATCAGCTGAGCGGTGGTATGAGCGCAGACAGAGCCGAGTTAATCCTGGACCCTCCCCTGGTAGGAAACGCACACTTCCTCTCACGCAGGCAGAAGATAAAAACAGCAGCCAGTGCTGAGAGGGACAAGCATTAACAGCTACTCTGATTGGCTGCAGCACAGGGAGCAGATGTTTGGCTGATGGAGCAAGCAGGTCTCCGATTGGTTGTTGGGTCATATGATGCTATGACAGCAGCGTGTGTGTGTGTGCGCAATTGCGGACGAGCAAAGGCACACGCAGCCTGTCAGAAGGATTTGGTACAGAGGGAGAAAAGGTATGGCAAAGAAGGAGGGAGGGAGGGAGGGAGGGAGGGAGGGAGGGAGGGAGGAGACCAAAGAAAAAGGTTGGTCATGGGGAAAAAGAGGAGGAGATGGAAGACAGACATACACGTAGATGGAATGACGGGAGGGAGGGAGGGAGGCTCGGTTTAAAGAAGAGCAGACACAACTGGAGGGCAGGAGAAAGGCAGGCAAGAGAATCGCCTGAGCTACCATCATATCACCCGGCAAGGAGACAAAACAGGCACGTTACGGCTGCCAACAACGCTACAAATAAAGTGGAAAAATAATGGGTGCTAAATCAAGTAGAGAGCAGTGACGGGGGTGGGGTGGGGGGGGGGGGGGGGTCATTCCATAAAACTAGGCATTGGTCTCCATCACCACCACGTTACTGACATCCTCCCTTTGTATAGGCCTTCTGCTGCAGTGGCCACACAGGGACACTCATGTTACCAGATTCGTTTCCTCTTATACTTAAATGACTTGACATTGACCCTTCATAGCTTTGGTGATGACTGGCCAATGAGGCAGGGCAACCTGTGCCTGATTTCACAGTGTTTATAACAATATCGACAACGCAAAGTCCTTATAATGTTACTATATGGCTGATCCACAACATATGGATAGAGGGTGTCAAGTAATTCAGTGAGTCAGCCTAGCTCTTTCTCCCGTGAGAACTCACCAAGGGAAACTAATATAAATTAACATCTAGTTGATTATCCACACAAGTATATCCTATATCCGTTTTCTAGAGACTACTATGTTTACACAGTGGTTATACTGAGACTGCTAGTATGGATGTAAACATTAGCGTACACAGCTGACCAAGCGACGCTTTCTGGTTTTAATCTGTTCCTCTAATCTACTTCCCGAAAGCTGAAAAATTAGATATAGCTCACTCACACACTCTCACACACACACACACACACAGGGTGTATTTACCCTGAGCTGGAGGGTGTGACGGAGGATAGTTCCCTCTAAGGCGTGGATCCACTTCTCCCGCTCGTCTGCATCTCGGGCTGAGGGCAGAAGCACACAGACACACCCAGTGAACCACGTTTTCCATACAGCAGTTCAACACCGTCAGCAGCATTACTCTTGTGTTACCTTGTGTTTCATACTAGTGACACAAGAACAACACTGAATACTGGTGATGAGCGACGCAGCCCTGGGTTCTGCCCAACATGATGGTCAGGGCTTAAACATTCATTATCAGATGTATATGCAATAGGAAGAGTGGGATTGGTTGAACTGTCTGGTTGCCTCAGCCCTATTGTGCCGTTGCCTTGTCTGACTTCGAGCAACAAGAGGAGAAACACGGCCTTAAATCAGCAGAACATCCGATAGAGAAGGCATGTGTGACGCGCTTTCCTGTGGTGTGGTGAGGCAGTACTGGGTAGCTAGCCTGGTTAACCTGGAGCCTTCAGTGTTGTTGTGCTGGGGCAAAGCAAGGCTGAGCTGGGCTGCACCCTCAGAGCAAAGACAGAGAACAAACACTGGCTGCCAATGACATTAAACACTGAACACTGACCAGACCACAGGCCCTCGGCACGTACAGCACACACCGACTGACAGGCACGCATACACCTCTTAGTGTCAGAGGCCTACAAAGCCACATTTTGTGTCCTATGCCATGAGATAGACAAGGTTTTGGGAATTTGAGTAAAACCAGTCAGGTTGTGACATGGATGCCCCCCTCCACACAAAAACAAAAACTTTTAAAAAGCTTTTTTGAATAGAAACTAACTGAACAACTGATTTACTGTACATGTGTATGCCTTGCAAAGTGGAGGATAGGAACAAATAGTTTAAAAAAAGAAGGAAAAATACAGATCTAGTCTATAAAAGCTGTGAGTAAAAAAAACTCAATAAGCTATGCCATTGAATTAGCTGGCTGGATGTATCCTGTGTGAGAGTCATTTTTCATTGAGCTGGGCATCTACGGCACAGTAGATGAAAGGCTGGGTTAGCACAGAGGCTGAGCAGCACTACAGCAGAAAAGCTTTTAAAGACATTAAAAAGGCAGCCAGGCTCACACCAATTCACTCAGACAGCTCACTTTCCCCTCAGCCACACCGACTCTCCAGAGGAGCGGATCACTGCGGCTAATGTTGTTTAGGTCTATTCATGACAGAATATAGGTAGTAACAGAGCCAACCCAAAACAACAAGCAATGCCCCTAGGCTGTATGCAACACAAAGAATCCTGTGGCAGGTCAAATCTTTGTCCTGCTCTGCGGATCACATGCATGGCCTATTTAGTTCCCAGGTAGTTGTGAGCAGCCCCATCTCCTCATGTAATTAGTGTGCTAAGCAAACCTGAAGAAATACCAACCAGTCACATGTGGGGGCACACCTTAAGTCATGACAGCACAAGTCATCTGACCTGACAACCCGCCCCCCCCTGCCTCCTCAGTCACCAGAGCTACACACTCTAAAACCTTGTTTCTTATAAACTTTTTATTGATTTCGCAATAAGGGAGGCGCCCAAGGAAAGCTAGGATAAAGGATAAAGGATAAAGGAAAGGATAGTCGGCACCCTGCTACTTACTGCTCATCCAGAAGTTGCGGACGAAGAAGCTACTGAGACTAGTAATCAAATAGTAATAATACGAAAGAAGGATGAGGAAGTATCTGTTTTGTAAGGATTTAAAGTATTTATGGGCAACAAAACACATTTTCCTGCTTTTTTGTGTTCTTGTGATCACATTTCTGGGCGATGCACGAGATAAACAAGATGCTTCCGTTTATAATGAAGCAAAGGGCAAGAAGCTGTTTTGTTGCAGCAGGTTATTAAATATAATAGGAGCAGAAAGGGGCAAAAGTCTAAAGTCGTGAAATTATAGCTCATTCTCCTCTAACTCATTAACTACAGGCTCTGCAGTTTCATGATGCAGTTTCAACCTGATAACAATGTAACACAGTACACTACTTAGAAGAAGGGTGATGAGACTAACAGAGAAAGGTGTGCTGACTAACCCTATTATGTTCCAATGCTTCCCCTCTGCTTAAGGGAAGTAGAGAGACACTACAAGGCCATTACAGGAACAGATACCCACGTATGAAAACTCACACGCATCCACTCCAACCGACCCACGTCAATAAAGACAGATGCAGTCTGTTGCAGGAAGACCCATAGATATACACAGCTCAAATAACAGCATGGTTAAAAATGAACCTCTCGTCAGCTATACATGGAAAATGGAGGAAAATAAGATACTTGAATGTTGATGTTGAAGGGAAAATCATCATCATCACAAAAACATGTGAAATTGCAGTGCGACCTGCAGTTCAGTGCCTTGCTTGTGTGTCCTTTGGCAGTGGAGGACGCTGCACGTGCAGGGTGGGGAATTAAGACCAGTCACCAGCCAAATACTGGTGAATTTAGTTGTAGCTACTTGACTTTGATTTTATCCTTCTAGTTAGTCCTTTTCAAAGCTCTTGGTAATAGTATTTTGAAATGTGCTATAAAAATAAAGATTATTATTGACCAATCATTACCTATAACCATTTCTACTCCACTGTGGCTGGTGAATGAAACTGAATTTCCTGCCCTGCTTATGTGTTCCTCCAGATAATCTTCAGTCCGTTACTTACATCCTCCTGACTGTATTGGGATCAGCTTTGTTAACTTCAATGCCAAACTATGGCCCATTTATCATAAGCAATCGGACAGGCGGAGTGATATGCGTTATGTTCAAGCAAGGAGATTAGCTGCAGGCAGGAAGTGAAGTGATGTCACAGAAAAACAGGAAAATGGTACTAATAGCACTATGAAACGTGCACAAGCGTGCATACGCATAGTGACAAACATACTTGTACATGTAAGCAGACTAAGCTAACAGCACCAGTGATGTATCTCTAACCAGACGATTCCATCTGCCCTCTCTGTGGTAAGGTTAACCCTCAGACGTTTCCCTTCACAGTATACGTCTCTTTCGCCATACTGCTGCTGTTCCTTTCTCCCAAAGGGCCCTGTGAATTATTTATCCTCCCCTCTTCCTCCTCCCCCCCAATCATCAAACAAACAGATGGAGTGGTCTGGTACATACAAGGTGGGAAGGAGGGGTGAGGACAGAGAAAAGACGGTATATTCTGGTAGATGCATAGTAGGGGGTGCTGAGGCAGGATTATTGGCACCCTAGCATTTCCTCCAACAAAATTGATTTGAATTGTTCTAAAGGGATGCCAACAATCATTCTTATTGGTTTGATCGTGTGCTGTTGTAAATCAATAGATGAATGTGTGACTGAAAGACTGAAAGTTGTTTCAATTTCCAAATATTTCAGAAGATGTACATTAACTGCAAGGGTGCCAATAATCTTGGCCAGAACTGCATATTATCTCAAAGTGCAATGTAGTGGTACCCATCTTGGTGGGAAGAGTGAGCATCTTTTGAAGATAGTAGTCATTTTATGTTGCTCTATAGAAGCTCCACCTAAAATGCAAACAATTTAAAACAAAACATGTAATTCCTTCCCTGAGGATTTGAAGACCCAGTATTAGCTGGTTGGATTGACTGACAACAACGGTTACTCAGTTTGTATTGTAAATACATAGGTCCATATTATGTCCTGAGGAAAAGGAGTGGTGGAAAACGGTGAGAACGGACAAAAGGGAAGCGAGAGGACAGTGCAGGTGAAATAGGGGTGAAGGAGGACCCTGGGAAGAGGAGTAGAGGGAGAGAGCATGAGGGGTCTCTCATCCAGGTCTGATGCTCCAGGCAGGCTCGAGGGCTTGACAGAGAGGGAGGAGGAGACGAGAGATTGATAGCTACTGTAGATAAGAGGAGGAGCAGAGGGGAGGCGAATGAGAGTTGAGAGGGGAAAGAGGAAAAAGGGATAGCTCAAGGGCTCTCAAGCAACTGATGCACTGCCGAGGGAGAGTACTGATGAATAATGGATGCTTCTCTAAATAGAAAGACAGTACAGAGCTGCTCTCCAGGCTAGCTCAATGGCCAGGCAGCCCAGAACTATAGTGACGGGGCGGCCGTCCCCCAAGTCCCTGCCTCAATCAACACACCAACTCATTTTGTGTCCATCAGCGGCCATGTGTCCCACCGAAGTGTCCTTGAGAAAATGGATAAGAGTGTCAACAAAATGGCTAAATTTGAAGTTGTAATGACAATGCACACACACGCGGTGTGGTGGATGTTTTTTGTTGTTTTAAGGACCTTACAGTTCTAAGAGTACATATAGAGCATGGGTGGTCCCAATAGGAATGAAACCCCTAACCTTGGCAATGTTTGTGTAGTTCTGTAGCTCGGTTGGTAGAGTGTGGCACACAGAATACACACGTGTGCATGTATGCACATCCAACACACACAAACACCACTGTGAATCCGTGTGCGTAACATCCGCAGACCACGATCATTTTACATCAACAGAGAAATCTCATCTCTCCAACATCCGGTGCATCCCTTGATATCTAGTCTATCGTCGAATATATCCAGTGTCTCATGTTTAGGATGAGAACTTTTCTGCTCTGTGTTGATGTAGGGGACAGTAGAGTAGTTCATCCCATTGTTTTCACTCAAAATTTTGATTTATGAAAGTAGAGTACTATTTATATATCGCTGATAATCTCCTGACCGGACTATGGTCTCCATAGCTCTGTTAGATCTGTTTTTCCAGTTAACTCAGATGACTCAGATCTACTGACAACTGAATGAATACATGTAATATGAATAGACCTTTGACTCATTGAATGACAGCTGATAAAAAAAGCACAGATCTGCTGTAGAAAATTCCAGAATAACTTCTAACAGAATAAGATCTTAACATTTGAATTCACTGACCTCAAACACAATGGTATTATAATGTGCCTACAATGATCCCTGTCCTGAGGATGCCTGGAAAGGATTAACTGTTAAGCTTACATTAATGTTAACCATAACTAGAGAAAGCATCAGCACATTCAGCTTCAATCAACAGCAAGGACACACACTAAAAACAATAAACACCCTTTTCCAGACCCACATCTAGCCTGCACAAACACTCGACTGATACTGTACATACACCTCACTTTGTCATAATGCCTCGGGGCCGATGCAGAATAGTCCACTTAGTACTCCGAACTGTCCTTGAGCCTGAATAAAACCCAACACACCACAGTGCCAGAGAGAACAGCCCCCTGTATAAGCCAGAAGACAAACAAACAACGGCTCCCCTTCTACCTCGTCCTCCGTCCTGAGTGTCCCGCCCAGGACTAGCATGCACGCGGAGCGCAAGACGTGCATCATTATCTCCTTACCCTTCCTTTTGTAGAACCACAGCATACAGCTTCGGAACACAGACATGGGAGAGGGCATGGAGGAGGTGAGGGGGGCGGGGGGCCCATGGACAGTGGATGGTGACCGGAGGAGGTGGCGAGGGGTGCTGACAGTGAAGGAGTGGGGGTGGAAAATGGGGTGATGGTTACAAATGGGCCGATGGAGGGATAGAGGTGGGAGAAAAAGTGGTGGAGGTTAGTTAAAGACCTGGCGGAGTGAAAGAGAGAAGGGGGTCCACGGTGGACTGGACAGCTCCCTGTCAAAAGGGGGGAGGGTTGGGGGGGGGGGGGGGAGAGTTGGCGGGTATGTTCTGGGTGGGAGCCAGTCCTGCCCCTGTGGAGTGGCCGGTTGTCAGATCGTAAGCAGTGGCGGTGTAGCGATGAGCCAACAGCGGCAGCAACCAGGAGACAGCTCAGCTTCTAGCTCAGCAGAATTCCCTTATTATTCCCAGAGGTTCAGCTGCAGAGAAACACTAGCAGCAATCTTCCTCCTCGGCCACGGTGGGGAGGAAAAAAAAAAAAAAAAGCCTTGTTTGCTCCTTCTATTCCAGGGGAAGCTCTCTCGCCTGTAGCCGAACAAACCTTGCTCTCCTACAGTAACGCATCTGTCAATCGTACTCCACAAAGCTACCAGATGGAAACACGCTGGTGGTGAAAAACACAGGTTCCACAGGAAGAGAGAAAAACCTCAGATGTACACAGCATGCCTTGACACTGTGCATGCATGCCTGTGTTGCGTGCGTTTCCTGGCATTAGGGTAGAACAATCCACCTCTTTAAAAGGCAGGGAGGGGAAAAAGGAGTGTGTCTGAGTGAGAGAAACGAGGGAGAGGAGAGAGGGAGACGGAGCACGTGAGCGGCGGTGATGGATGCACAAGAAACGCCAGACAGAAAGATTGCCAGGGACGTCAAACACTGAGGAAAGAGAGTGATCGCATGAGAGGGATAGGAACAAAGAACAACAAAAAAAACAGGGAGAGGGGGACATCTCACCTTGAAAATGGAAAGTCTTCTGGTCCACAGTGATGGTGAATGTGCTGTCGTCCTCGTCATCGATGCCGATCACAGCTCCCTGGGAAACCAGAGAGAAAGGGAGAGAGAGAAAAAAAAACCAGGAGCAGGCAGTCAGACAGAGGGACACGTCATACTCTACTCTCCATTACTCGCTTTCCATCCTTCTGCCCTCCACATGTTCTACACTCCCACAGCCTGAGCCTCTCTTGTAATTTACCCTTCGTCTGTCTCACCACCTCACTCTCTCCCCTTCAAGTGCTCCATTTCCTATTGCTTTCTGGCTTCACCACATCTTTCTCACACAGACACACACACACACACAGACACTCTCTCTCTCTCTCTCACATATATGTGCAGCCCTTTGGAACTCTGGAGAGAAGAAGGGAGGAGGAGGAGGTGGGATTTGGGAGAAGGAAGGAGGGAGAAAAGAAGTGAAGGGTGGAGAGAAACAGACATTGGGGACCAGCAGCTAGTGACGAACAGGAGAAAATGCACCGCAGAGCCATGGCTTTCTGGCTAGCCAGCTGTTTTGGCTGACTGGCTAGCTGGCTGGGGCATGAGCACCTAGCAACAGAGACGGGGTGTGTGACTCACACCTGCCTAATGAAACCAACCGGCAAATAAACAAAATAGCACCTAGATAGAAGGTAATCCTTAGCCTGAGCCTTAGCTGTGATGTTTTTAGAGGGAAGGATTTCAGACAGCTTCCTAAACAAGGTGCAGAAGACCTGGCCTGCACATCAAACTCATGTTACATCTTTTATTGAAATTGAGCAAATGTAAGCGTTGGCGAGTCAAAAGTCACAATGCAACTTCTTCTTCTTAAAGTACACTACCGGTAAAAAGTTTTAGAAAACTATTTTTCCAGTTTTTATTGAAATTTCAGCAATTCAAGTCCAGTGAATAACCTGAAATGGTACAAAGGTAAGCGGTAAACTGCTAGAGGTTTAAAAAAAGGGAGTACAGTTTCCTACACCATCAAAAGGCTCTTGGAAACTGGAGGAAACTCTGACAGGAAGAGGTCTGGCAGACCCAAAGCCACAATACAACAGCTTCAAGCTCAGCTTAACAGTGGTCGAGGTAAGTGTCAATTTCAACTTTGAAGAGAAGACTTCCAGCTGCAGGTTTGACAGGTGGAGTGGCAGTAAGAAAGCCATTGCTAAGATGGCAAAATAAGAAAAAGAGGCTTGCCTGGGCCATGAAGCACCGCCAGTGGACTACTGAAGACTGGAAGAAGGTCTTATGGACCTATAAATCAAAAATGGAAAAATGGTGGTGTTCTAAAACTTTTGACCGGTAGTGTAGGTCACAAATAATGTCTGACATTTACTTTTACTTGACATTAGCCAACCGAAAATGTTCCACTGCCTTCAGAACAAGAACAGATGACTGATGAGATGAGAAACATCACCTGCTTCATTTCATAATTCATTATTTGACTGATAAAAAAGCAAGCCATGTAGGGTTGGATTTATCTGAAAAACCAACAAAGAGTTCTAAGAGAACCTAATAGCCCTTTCACACCGGAGCAACGGCCTGGGTTAGGCGTTGGTGTGATTGGGCCTACACGGGGGGGACACGGGTTACACATTGGATGGGAACCTCATTGGTTAAGATCAGAAGCCCATTGGTATACAAGCCAGTTCACAACAAGGACTGTTTCTACAATGAATGGATAGAACGAACAACAACAACAACAACAACAACAACAGAGAATTGGAAAGATTCTGAAATCAGAGAGCTCCTGTCCTTTGGTGAGGAAAAAAAATCAAGCGACAATTTACCATTACGGTAAAAGATTCAATTATTTACAGCGATATCACAGTTACTTGTTCAGCCCTGCTCGACAGTGACGTACACAGATATAAATATGGTGACACGGGTCTTGTGCGGTCTGGTCTGAATGGTTGATGACCCGGGATAAACCCAGGACAATAGTGTGGTCTGAATGGGTCCAACGCAGGAACGACCCGTGTTCAATAACCCATGTAAAACCCTGGATTTGTGTATGAAAGGGGTATAAGAAACTAAGAGCAGCAGTTTGCATGTGGCTGGCAGGGCTGAGCACCAAACAGGTTCTGGCGTGGCAATGCTACTCTAGATTCAATAACAACAGACTGAAAGGCATACAAACCAAAAGTTGGTGGTAAAGACCTAAGTCTAGCACCATAATGAATACAATGTATTTACGGAGATCTGACAAAAGCAGAAAACAAAAATAGTTGAGAACAAGGATTAATCAAATCAATAGCGATTGCAAGGATATTGCATGGCAATGGCTTTCCAGTGGCTACAGATGTAGAGGACAGGTCTTTCAGCCTTTAACACAAGCCACGGTTTGTGTTCACTAGCAACTCACACACTGTAACAACTTATACCCCATGATGATATCTGAAGTTGTCATCACCCCATCCACATTAAAACATATATAAACAGGAAAGACAACGACAAAGCCCTTTTTTGGGATTTTTAAAATACATAAATCAACAGATTGTCACAGCTAAATCCAACCCATCCCCTAAAACACTCAACAACAAAGTTCTATTAGCACAGAATAGTTTAGTGAGGTTGAAATGAGGTAGTAGCCCGAGGTGTGAGCACTGTGAAGGCCACCAAAGCCTTAAAAAAAACAAAAAAAGTGAAGGGCACATGATACACACTGGCTCACCTCAAAACACCTGGCATGAGTGTGGACAGGAAACAAATGTTATCCAGAGTGTTGTATTATGGCCTGCAGCAGCCACGTAATGCTGCCCTACCTTTTGGCCTAGCTTTCTGTTGGCTTCTCCCTAGACACAGGCAATCCCATGTTCCTCTAAAAAGGAACACTGGATTTGGTGCTATTTTCATCTGAAGAGAGGATAGTTCAATCCTTCATTCCAGATCTAGACACAGTCCCTTGTTCTCGTGACCCTTAGCAGTTGAGGCAATATGAAATCATGAGGAATGCAATAAATTGGACCATCATTGTGAAGTGCCGCGATTCATTCTACGAAACTAAACCGCATTAAGATTGATCTTATTTTTAACTACCCTTCCCCTCCCCTCCTTGTACAAGTAATACAACTGATGTTAGTGGAATTGCTGCCATCTAGTGGACATACTTAAATACTGAAAACTCATAGTAAATTAACATACCCTTACTTGAATACAGCAAAAAGTGGAGCAATAGAGCTGGGAGCAATGGAGCAGCAATGTCTTCACACCTGATAAACTAGGCCAATAAATCAGGCAATTAGCATACTATTACCTCCCTGCATACCTGAAAGAACTGGTCCAAGAGACTTATTATAGTAAGTCAGCCTCTCACCCCAACCAAACAGATGAAAACTGCCTGCGCTACATTGCTTATATAATCTACCAACCTTTTGTGGGTCAACAAGAATACACTTGACTAAGCAAGCCTTATCCATCAGACATCATACACAGGATAGGCTGTTCTGTACTTGACTCAAGCATACCTTGAATATTTGAAAACTATTCCAATTACTCAGGAAATCAGGCTAGCAACTCAGCCAGAATATATCTATAAGAGTGCCAGAGAGAATATGAAATCTGTCAGGACAGCCCCTATCCTGAGTATCTTACCCTGAGTCGCACACAGCCTCTTCTGGAGCCTCGCATCATCTTGTCCTTTGACTGCAAGATACAACAGAACAAATCAGGGGTTAATACAGTACATGTCAGATAGACATAGCCAAGGTTAGGTATAACATTTGTCTGGGTTGCTGTTTTTATGCTTTTTATGCTTTTTATGCTTAGGCCTATCTTCCAGTGCACATGTGAGGCTGGCAGTTGTTTCTGTTAAGTTAGGAGCCTATAAGACCAACTAGTATGCAGAGATTAGAAAAGGATGGTTCTCTATTGTTATAAATTAGGCCACAATGAGCCTCATAGTCACATGTCTCTCCTGTCTTGCATAAGGCAGAAAAATATCAGCCTTAAAAGTGATACTGATGCTGAGCTGGATGAAAACCTATACATTACAGTGGAGCGAGAGGGGGTTCTCTGAAATGTAACTGAGAGGTTATGCTGCCTACCTATGCTTCCTCACTTTTCACCTCACCTCCTCCATCACACTGCTTTCACGACTTATACAGGCTATCAGTGTTTTCTGATAAGACAAATTATAATTCAATCAGGACTCAGGTCCAGGTCCACTAAAAGTTTTATCGTCCTTGTATACAAAGAAGGTTCTGTAAACGAAATATCAATAATTTCTTCCTGAGCTTTGCTAAATTGAGGTTGAAACGTGCCAAAGACGACGAAGGATGAAGATGACCTCAAGCTTTGTTTTGACGGCTCAAACACTCATGATGCGCACTTTGTGAGGGGTGGACTACACTTGTTACTTGGCTATTACTGACTGCTACACTAATACTAGTAAAGCTGAAATGTGATAATATTCTAGCCTGGTTGATAGTATAAATCAGCGCAAAACTTATTGATTTCCCTGACACTTGCCAAACGGCAAACTAGCAACAACTGTCTCCTCCCGTGCTGTCATGTTAGCTCTTTGGCTAGCAAACCAACGAGCTTAGATCTCAACTCCAGTTTCGGATTGCAATATATGCAATGGAGACAAATACAGACTCTCAAATATGGACAGGGGAGTGTTTATTAAGCCGTGCATGCTTCAGGCTCGATGAATGAATATAGTAATGTATTTACGACAAAGGGGGCAAGGACTCTCTGATAGTATTGTTGCTAAAATCTTTGCTACTAGCTTTCCTAGCTAGATTCCCCTGGAATCTTGAATCACGGAAGTAGAGAAAATACAGTCACTTGATTCGTCAGTTGGCCACCAGGCATCGTTATGATTGGTTGATAAGGGCTCTATCACAACAAATGCCCGCCTCTTTCTGCCAGCTGAGACTCCCAACTCCTGACAAACACTAGGCCCTTAACCCACTTGGGTTTGACAACCAGTGTCAACTTCTACAATCGCTTCTCTTGCACTTATCAGTTTAGCAGTTACAAACCACGACAAATTACATACCGTGTAGTATGACAGTAAGCCAGCATTGTAGTCCAAAACAAACCAACGATACTGCCAGCCTTTCATGACGTTAGTCCACTTGCTTAGCGGCCCCTCCATGATGGACGCCATTTTTACACTAGGCTACGATTAGGGAGGAGTCGGATATGCCGTGTGGCCAGACGTCACCAGGACTGGACGTTGCTGATCAAATTGATGATGCCCTGGTGCATTGTTATTATACATGGGTACACAACTAGCTTTACCTCCCAGAATATTCCATGTGTTTTTAGAGACCAAAGCTGAACAAACACTTCAGGGTCAACTTGAAAATCTTGTGTCTTTGCTAATTTCTAATCACAAACCAGTTCAGGTTTCCTTCACACCTCTGACAAGCTACATTGCAATCCCCATATTTCACTGTTGAATGCGTCAACAATTATGTACCTCTGTGAAAAATAAATGTATTTGCTGTCTACTAAAACAGCAGGCAGATGAAGGATTAATCAAAAACCACACAGTATTCATCAATATCTTTATTATTTACAATAAGTTTAACACTGATAAGGAGAACTTCACAGTAATATAACATATGTGAGCTTTAAATTAAAAAAACACACAAAATATATATTTTGTACAATAAAAAAGTTAATATGTTAACATCTCTGCCATTTTTCATCCCTGTTTAGATTCACATATTCCTTTATGGTGTGTGTTTCGGTTCTCATTGCACTCGTACAACTGAAGAAGTGGCCTTTGGTATAATGATGTGTACATACATGTTCTCCTGCACTGTTCTGATCAAACAGGGAGAAAGGAAAAAAACACATATACAGTATGAAAACGGGCAGCATAAATAATGATAACGCAAACGACTGATCAAGAGGATGAGCAAAACGTGGATATTTGTGGTCGGCTCAAATATTAAATATACCATGGGTTCAGATATCATATTTGAGGAAAAAAACACTGGCACCAAATCAATTACTTGACATTGTATTCAATAATTGAATTCATGTTTTACTCCTCAATACAAAAAATGATGGAATTGTTGGTCTTAACACATGTCCAAATTGTAAACGTGCTGGATTCTGGCTAGTTCCAAAGTCTACTTGAATGGCAGATTACATTTTTAGTCTTTGATAAGGCTTGATGTATTTTGGGGAAACCAGCTCCACAAGAAAGATGCACTAAAAAGCAAAAGGTAACAAGACAGGCAAAGAGGCTAAACTGGTACTAGGCAATTGTGAAGAATATCACAGACAGCAAACGTTAGAAATACTTTTTAAGTGATCGGATTATGAGACTACAGAGCAGTTTGGGTTTAGTGCACCAGACTCATGTGTCAATTTGTTGGAGAGGCAACACTACATGGTGGAGCTGCACTAACAGTATCTTATGGCCACAAATAAATTATCTAAGTAACCAAGTATCCAAATAAATCATCTAAGTAGACAAATTGCACTTTTCTTTTTCAAGTTAGAATCTGACCCTAATCCTCCCAATCGTAGAAATGCATGTTGTAGTGATAACCTTATCACAATCTCGTGGCAAGCACTAGTTAACGGAAAGTTGATAATGTTTTTTAATGCTGCAATATTACACATTGCCATACCTGTAAATTCTTGCAGTGATAGTGCACTGTGCATAAACTATTCGTTCACAAAAAGGCACCAAGAATCATGAGGAAAATATCACTGAATAGTAGCAAAAAAACAAAACAAAACAATGGCATCTTGTTATTTGAACCTCACAGTGAAAAGAAAAAAACAACAGTTTGTTTGGCAACAATTGGGAGATTTTACTGACCAGAGGCACACATGCTGAATGAAGTGGAACTAACGGGCAGGATTTAAAACGTACCACAAAACTGACAAGAGCTGATACCTGGAAATCTATTAAGTGTCATCAAGACATTTCAAAAGTGTTATAGACCTATAGTGTTTACACATGGAACTGTTAGATTTTGTAGTATTTGGATGCAACGTGTCAATGAATCAATGTGTTATCCAGTGTACATTTCGATTTGAGCCAAATTGTTTTTTTAAAAGAAAGGAAAAACACAATTCTGTGTGGCGATATCTGATATGGAAGTGTTGTATGTGTACATATGCACGACTGGCACGGTGCAAACTTGTGTTTGTAAAATCTTCTATATTGGCCCAACATGTGCTCAGAAAACAGAGCAATGTTTTAGGACTCAATTTACTCAATTACAACATCTTAATGTGATCAAAATTAAAACTAGGGGCCAATAAATGACAGAACAAAACAGCACCTTCTTTCTCAACTGGAGAGATTAAAGATTCATGCAGCTGAACATTCGACCTGGTTCAGAAGTGAAGAACAGAAGAACAATACATTCATAAAGCAGATACTCAGATGGGGTTGAATGGGCCTCAGTCTTGCAAAACATCTCTTCAGTCAAAAACATTGCTCTTGAACAAATATGTGACCACACGTAAAACGTTGTTTCCTGGATATGAAATAAATCAAATATTTACATAAAATTTTCCTTTCAAAATATGTCTGTGCTTTTAATAAACAAAATAATAATTTAAAATTCAAGTTCATACGTAAAGACATTCTAAAAAGCATTTTTCTTTGAACCAAATAATGTACAAATCGCTCATGTGCTGAAGACATACTGCAGTTTGTTTGCTGAGAGATCAGTACTGTGTGATTACTGTGAGTAGGTCGCTGTATTTTGCAGTGTTCACACGTTGAAGAATCTGAGGCACTGAGGCCACGACAAGGCTACAGGGAATCCAGAACTGTCCATACTTGGAAGGACACTTAGAAATACTGTCCCAATTCACCTCCTCATGCGCTACCCTGTGCTCTCTCCTCATTCTACTCTTCTACTTTCCAAAATACATGAAGGAAATGTAGTGTGCAAGGACAACTGGACATAAATATTGAAATGCTTTAGGGGATTGGGGATTTTCCCCCCATTCTTGTGGCACTGTGCTGTGGTGAGAACGTTAGTCAAGTCACCAGAACAAAGATAAATGCTGTGGATATGATAAAACACCCCACGCTCTTTCATTAGGTTTTAGCAGTTGTGGAGGAAAAACTAAAATGATTCATGTAAAATTTGCAAATATATCTTTTCTTGTTTCTTGTTTTTTTTTTCAAATTCAATAAGCATGTATTTGGTATTCCAAAGGTAAATTTTTCACGTTTCATTTGAGCCTATTTACACGCTTGTCAAATGAACAGTTCAGTGGAGACTTCAGTGGAGTAAGTGATCCCTTGTCCAATCTTTCTCCATCTCTAGGAATGTCACAGTCAAAGAAATCCAACTGTGAGATGATTCTCTGACTTCGAACAAGGTAATAACCAGACACCAACAAGTCAATCTGTTAGAAGATATCGACTAAGTCAGTTTTGGGGGGCTTTAGTGTTCTTGAATATTATTTTAGCATTTAGCAATTTTTCTTTCTTTCAATAAAAAGTGACTGTCAACTGCAATGTATTAAATTGAACAGATTTGAGAAACAATCTGCACCAACAATAGAATTTTGAACCCCAAAACTGAATCAAATCCTTCGGTCTTGGATTACAATGGCTTTGAAAAATGGCTTTAGGTCGCTCAGTTCCCCAAATCCTGAACTAAATACTGTACTGTAAAACAGAATACTCTCAGTGGATGATCCCAATGCATGAATCATTTTGCTTGATTTTAGTAAGGGAAACAGGCGCCTGGTGGCCACAACCACCACCATTCTTGCTCAGTGTATGACAGACTGACAGAGAAAAACAATGAGCTGGTTCTTTACCTACTTTCTGGGCTGATAGACTCCACATTCATTTGACAACCAGGTGGAGACGAGGGGCAAAACAGTTCATGGTGTGACTTAAACCACATTTTGTTTGGTATGAACATTTTCATATGTACAGGTCAGAGCAACACTATTGTCCACACTGGCATTTTATCAAAAGGTCTTCTGTAAACAATAAAACGATAAACAATTTGTAGTGATTTCTCTGAGGTACTTTAGAGATTCCTCTCATTTCGTCCCTCAAAAAGCTGTCATTAGAACCAGAAACATAAAAAAGGGAATATAAGCAGTCTGTTGGGTAGTTGAGAGGTGACGGTTGGTCTTGTCACAGTGGCTACCTCTGCACAACATCACTAATCTCTTTAATACAGCTGTGCAGGTTGTCCAAGGCAGGGCTGGGCCCCAGACTGCTCAAGCCTCCGCCTCCGGACGACGACGCCCTCAGTTCCTGCAGGCTGAGCTCCAGTTTCCCCACTGCCTCCCGGAAGGCAAACTTGTTCCTCATCTGAGGGATGCAGTCCACGTAGCCTGAGCAGTAGTCTAGCAGCTGGTGGCCAGCGTCCAGCACTTGGCTGCTGGTGGGGCTTTCAGAGCTGGCGTGGAGTGCGCTGCTCAGGCACTCGGCGCACTCCAGCAGGGCCTCGCGGCTGATCCGCTCTAGCGGCACTCTCTCCGCCTGCTGCCTGGTCCGCCGCAGTGCCACCTTGGAACCAGCAGATGGTGCTGTGTGTGACGAGGAGGCAGTGGTGGTGGCACCGTTGGCCAGTTTGGTGGGAGTGTTGTTGTTGATGGCAGAGGAAGATGAGGAAAAAGAGGAGGAAGATGAAGAAAAGGAGGAAGAAGGTGCAGGAGGCACTTGTGGTGGTGGCACTGACGGTCTACCCGTCGCCGCTCCTCCTGATGTTCGCCCTGACCTATGACCTTTTAATGTGTCCCCGTTAACCTCCACGGGTGTGCCTCCTAGCTGCTCCTCTCCATCACCGCTGTACGAGTGTTGGAGGCTGCGCAGGGTGGGAGGGGGAGGGGGAGCACATTTGGGTTTGACCAGTCGCGGCCGGTCTCGGTCCGTTTGGTGCTCAGACAGCAGTTTGAAGCGGTTCCCCTGAGAGTCCACCCCAACCAGGTGCACGTCAGCTGGGCTGTGCTTCAGCGTGGGGGAGATCAGGACCGGGACCTTGTGGTTGTGAGTCGGTGCACCTGCTGAAGTTGATGACATACCAGAAGTCTTAGAGGGAGACGACCACCCCTGCTGCCTGTCCTGTCCGCCCCCACTCTCCTCTCTACCCTCCCTAACCCGGGAGAGGCTATCCAGTTCACCCGCCTCACCCCCTACCCCTGGTGCCCGAATCCCAACTGTTGTGCCCCGGGGTAGCAGCTTGGCTTTGGGCCTCTCCCTGATCTGTGCCGTCCCCTCATCCATCCTCCTCAGCAGGGTTTCCGAGGGCCGTGCTGCACCGTTCTCTGGCTGGGAGGTGGTGGAGGCAGTCCTCTCCAGAGGGGGTTTAGCACTGCGGTTCCTGGGCAAAGTGAGAGCCATGCGCTCCAGGTCAGGCAACCCAGCTGACATGGAGGAGGTAGAATTAGACCTGGGGAAGGGTTTGGGCCCTCCAACCATACTTCCACCCTCCTCTGAACAGGTCGACTTCCCTGTCCGTAGCCCTAGGGTCTTTTTGATGAGTCTAGGGGTAAAAAAGCCAGCCAGACCCCCCCAACTGCTGCTGCTCCCCACCTGGGAACCAGGGCCCCCGCTGGAGGGTTTCTGTCCAAAAGTGGCTCCACAGCAGCGGGACTGGGCCTGGGTGGGCTCCCCGTGAGAGTGAGAGGGAGAGGCGGAGAAGCCCCCGAGACTGTCTGACTGGGGCAGGGGAGGAGGAGCGCTGAAGGCAGCCGTGGGCTCGTATTTCTTATGAGGCTGCGTCTCCATCTCCCGGAAGGAGCTACTCCTCTTGGGGGGCGTCGGGAGGTTCTGTTGGAGCTGGGAGGATGGAGAAGAGGAAGAAGAGGAGGAAGATTTCTTCTTCATGAAGGAGCTAAAGAAGCCAGTCTTTCGGTCTCGTGTGAATGTGCCCGTGTCCTGTACATCCTCCAAAAGGCTGCTGGGAGATTTATCTCGTGGCTGCTGTTTTCGGGGTAGAGCTGGGGAGCTTCCTGATCGCCCATCTCCTCCTAGTAGAGTAGAAGCCAGACCTTGAAAGAGATGAGAAGAATGGGTTAAGGCAATGCAAGACTGTATCCAGCAGCAACACATCAGTCTTCATTCAGTCAATGGGCACTTAACACACAGCTAGATAGATGTTGTTAAGGATATCTTCCTCAATACTTTGAGTGGCTCAATCTGTTTTCCTGTATACTTTAATAGTCACTCATTCTATCAGGCAACTGTATAGTCAAAATAAGATGGATTTCTATTCTCTCTGTCTCTCACTAAAAGCTCTTCTTTCCTCCGTGGGGACTCATGAGTGAAGAAAAAGCATTTCAGGAAAGGGAATGAAAAATGTTGAGCCGATGCCAGTTGCGTACACATGCACACCGACGCCAATCTAATGATTTACAACTAAAGCTTGTAAAAGACGGGATGGTGAATAGACTTCAGGGAGCAACACTGTAGCAGACATCACTGTTACGATGAGTAAGCATGCCAAACACAAAACTGCCCATCCACATTCACTAGGAAGGAGGTTGCGTAACTTTGTTCTAAAGAGGAATGGACATTTTACTAGCCTGCTAGCCTACACTAGTTTTTAAATCAATCTAGGATAGTCCATCATTTTCACTAACCAGATTTTGACTTGGGGGTAATGGTGGAGGAAAAAAATGCAGTGGCAGGCAACTACACCCACTGGAGTAATGCTGAGAATCTACTTCTCTGATCTACTTCTCCTCTCATCATCAGATAAAACAACTAATCGTGATGACACCTTGATCACACATGACCACACCTGTCCACACCTTACATCCATAAAATAGTTCTGTGGAATGAACAATGACAAGGAATGTAGTAAACAGTACACTCCCAATATCTCTGATAGGAACACCTCTCTCTTCATCTAACTATATGCTTTTAAACACTATATTCTTATAACCCAATGTGTTAAAATGGACATGAAGTGAAAAGACGCAGGCCGTGTTTTCAGTTTTCCATTTCATTTTTTCCTGTGTACCGATTTAAAGCAGTGACAAAACAAGGAGCTGTTTCTCAGGGCGTTTGTCCTGAAAACGTTTAATTGTGTTTATGACTTTGGGAACGTTATTAAATGTTCACTGTGACCATACAAGTTCATTAACCAAAACTTGGTGGGAAGTTTAGGTGATAGAAAAGGGGAAAACAAAGGGAAGATTTGTGTTTACCATATCTTTTTTTTTTTTTTTTTTCCATTTTTACCATATCAAGTAAACATACAGTTGAGGGAAATGTTTATTTTCACAATAAAAACAAATGGCAATAAATAAAGTATAACAAACAATTTTAATAAATTACCTTTTACCAATTAGTGATGGGACAGGTAGGACAAATATGAGACAGATCTTCATTCCTTATGTTATTTCAAATTATAGATAACAGATTACAAATTAATACAAAAAGGCCAAATGAGGCTTGGTTGAAAGTGGTGATAGGGAATCAACTGCTGTATCACTATGCTTTCCTGATTTCATGTATTCAAACCCTACAAAAGCACTGACATGTACTATAACAGCGCTGTAACTACAGGCCAATGTGGTGACTCGTTCATGGCCACGCTTGCAGTGCCAGTGTTGTGACAGACTGGACTGGTTGGTCTACTGGATGCTAGCCGGTTGTTGGGACGGGTGGTCAGTCGGCCAGGAAGATGGCCGCCCTTCTCTTCAGGCGGCGGGCTCGGCGACGCTGCAGCCGACTGCTGTCTGAAAGGCCGCGGTCTGGCGTACCTGCAGTAGCATGACTGGCTGCACCTGACTGGCAGGCATGGCTGGCTGTACCTGAGTGACTGTGCGACCCGTGGTCCGTTCTTCCGTCGAGCCCCCCCTCGATGTTCTCCTTGTTTTCTGTGTGCTTGCGGAGTGTGCGGGATTTGGAGGGCAGCAGGGGCATGTCGTGGCCAAAGGAGTGCAGTGGCCCTCCCTGAACAGAAGAGGCAGTCTTGCATAGCTCCTCTGCTACCTCTGCAATGCATAAAGAGGGGAGGACTAAATAAAAGGCAGCCACACTCCAAACCAAACATAACGCATTCGCTGACCAACCATGTGACAAACATGCATGAAAAGGTGGCTGCCCCCTCTAGATAGAGAGGGTTTCAGCTGAGGTTGGCTGACAGTTGAACTCCAACTGAGGGATGAGCTACATGCTACTGTACCTTCAGAGATACTGGAGTCATGGAACATTGTCTCGAAGGCTTGGTGGATCTCAGCAAACGAGGGTCGGTCCAATGGGCTCCACTGCCAACCTGGAAGAGAGACAGACACAGAAAATCGTAGTTACTCAACCGTCACTCTCAAACGGATCAAAAGACAGGTTTATACAAGAACTACATTCAACGATTAAATAGGACTTTAAAATGGATTTTGAAGTGATTTGGTTGTGAAGTGATTTTTGTATCGGTATTTACTTTTTGAAGGTCGCTATTCTTGTTTTTCATCACAAGAGACAGTGAGGTGGGTCGGAAAATAAATCTGAGAGAAATCTAAGAGAAAGGAATAGCCAAACCCAGGTCTATCAAGTCAAGGTCTATGTCTTCCAAGCATAGTGCCACCATTTGGTGGATTAGATAGAGGTAGGTAAATTAACTACCACTCACATGCCCTCATGAGTTCGTAGACCTTGGGTGGGCATCCCTCAGGCTGCTCCATGCGGTAGCCTTTTTCCAGGAGGTCGTAGACCTGAGACAGGTCGATGCCTGGGTATGGAGACATGCCGTAGGTAGCAATCTCCCACAGCAGTACCCCGAATGCTGTAGCAAAGAGGATTATGGAGAATAAAACATAAGCATAATGGAAACAAGCTGTAACAGAACAGATGAATGCTGTGTATGTATTGCTCACCCCAGACATCAGACTTGATGGAGAACGTGTTGTATGCCAGGCTCTCTGGTGCGGTCCATTTGATGGGGAACTTGGCTCCAGCGTGGGCAGTGTAGGTGTCACCAGTCATCAGTCTGCTCAGGCCAAAGTCTGCAACCTTCACCACATGGTTCTCCCCAACCAGGCAGTTCCTTGCTGCAAGGTCCCTGAGGGAGAATATTAGAAATTAGACTGGTGTGAAATATGAGATTTCAAACACATATACACACATATACACCTACACTTCCCTTTACCTGGCCCTGCTGTGGGCAGTATAGGTGTTTCCAGTCATCATTCTGCTCAGACCAAAGTCATTTCAAGCACATGCATGGAGGTATGCACACACACACACACACACACACACCTAGATGGCTCCTTACCTGTGTATGAAGTTCTTCTTCTCCAGGTATTCCATGGCGGAGGAGATCTGTGTTGCCATGTAGAGCAACACCACAGCGTTCACCTCCTCCCTGTCACACTCTCTCAAGTAGTCCAGCAGGTTGCCGTGGGGCATGTACTCGGTTACAATGTAGAACGGAGGCTCCAATGTACACACACCTGGGGTAGGGCCAGAGAAGTCAGAATACTGTTGCAAATAACCAATCAGACTCAATGTGTCAGTCATTTCTAGTACAAGCTGAGGCACCCAGAATGTCATGGAAATAATAATGGAAGAAACCTGAAAGTACTGACCGAGTAGCTGAACTAGGTTTGGGTGTTTGACCTCCTTCATAACTGCTGCCTCTTTCAGGAACTCTTCAACCTCCATGGTGTCCTCCTGTCATTAGGGAAATGGAAAGAAGAAAAAAGTATTATTGAATTGGACTGAACAATATTAAACATACCAAAAATAATATCACATGCAGTACCAAAGTCCACCTGCAGGTGGTGATCTATAACCATTGTTTTGCTTTGTCAGTCAGCCAAAAGGGGTTGTGAGAATGACCATCACTACCCATGGTAAACAAAGTTCTGTGAAATCAAATCAAAGCTACAAGAGGGCCTTCTAACCTTGAGTGTTTTGACAGCCACCGTGAGGTTGTACTTTTTCCACACTCCCACGTACACCTCCCCGTACTGGCCTCCTCCCAGCTTGTGCTTCATGGTGATGTCAGTGCGCTCCATCTCCCACTTGTCATGGATGGGTGACACACCGTACACTGTGGGTTTGTTACATTTGGGTGCTGGGTAGTGCAGTGTGGTGACCAGGCCGTCGGCTACAGTGGAGTGGTGGTGGACCAGCTCAGCCAGGGTGGCAAAACGGCTTTCTGCCGTCACATATACCTGGGAGGAGTGAAAGAAGGTAGGGTGGAAGTGGGTGGGCAGAAGGGAAGAAAGGAGAGGATGAGAGAGAGGAGGCAGTGTTTACAAAAACTCCAACTACTGCATCATATATCTTGATTTAATTTTTTTATTTGGAGTATCAGCAATATTGAAGCATTTCATTTTATCTATAAGATCTGTTCTAGTTGAAAATAGCCAGGATGTTCATATAAACTGCAGTAAAATAATGTTGCTTCTCAAATCATCAAGACGAATAATTGTGATTCATAATTATAGCCATTAAAATATATCACTATGTTGAGTAATAATCAGGATTATCATTTTGGCGATACTCGTGCAGCTCTACAGGACACAATTTAGCCAGCTATCTCAACAAGCCAGGCACCACTAAAAACCCCACCGCCCAACCGCCCAACCTTGCCCGTCTTCTACCTTTCCATCGGAGGCTGTGTTGATCCGGTAGTGGTAGACTCTCCCCTCGTAGCGGAGAGAAATGGACAGCTGCCCGGGGCTGCTCTCGCTCTCCCGGACCAGGAAACTGCCATTGATGAGGGACGAGAGCAGGTACTCGGCGGCGCTGCGGGACACAGGCCCGTGGTACCAGCTGTGCTTCTCCAGGCTGTTGACAGGCGTGATGTAGTTGGAAGGCACCCAGCCCTGGCCGTTCTTAGAGCGAACCTCGCTCCACTCTCCATTCTGGTTGTAGCCCAACACACGCAGCTTCTCACCTGCACAAAGGACAGAAGACAGTTGAAGGAAACTTGTAACACATGTGATGGTGATCTGATCAGTGGCCTAGAGGTTAGCAAGACCAGGCCGTAGGGTCAAAGGTTTGCTCCACACGACAGCTATTTGTTTTGTTGAAGTGTCATGGCAAGACACTTAATTCCTACTTGTTCACGTCTAGTAAATTCTGCTTGATGAGAGCAACAACCAAATGCTTAAAATTTAAATGGAAATGATACATTTTTTGATCATCAGTTTTGAACGCAGAATGTGCTAATAATGTGTCATGTGGTCGTTACGTGTCCAAAGGAGATCACAGGTTTTCATAGTATTTTCGTCTCGCCCCATGAGTCCAGCGCTTTGTCTCTTTCTAACACAGTAGAAAAAAAAGCTAAAGTAGAGAGAAACTTTCTCATCAGGTTACAGCCCCTCAGAATGCATGAATAACAGATCACATCCGAGGGAGAGGAGTCATGGATACGACATACCTCTTGCTGAAACTACATCAAAAGCTGTGGAACAATGATAGGGTTGGGCGTACAGCAGATCTGTCATAGAGGGCTAGGCAAAGCTAGGCATGTAGTGACTTGGTCTGCTGTCTATGTCGGGCTGTCTCTGACGTCAGCGCTGGAGACAGGAGGGAGCAGAGCGCTGGTATGCTGGGGGCTCGAGGACAGAGCAGTACAACGACCAGAGCCGACTAACTGCACGACGCTGAGGAGCGATGATCAACCATGCCAGTCCTCAGCCTGCCTCCAGGGAGGGATGAGGGCTGGGTGGATGGAGGAAGAGTGAGGGAAAGGAAGAAAGAGCCAGTTAAGAGGGCAGTGGCTGGCAGGGAGTGACTGTGAGTCGGTCTGGCAGAAAGCAGACCGTCAAGACCGCCTGGGGAGGGAGCAGGAAGTACCAGTCTGCCAACCTCTGTCCTTCCCCCACACTCTGCCTTTTCTTCCTGTGTTTGTTTTATCTCCCTCCTTTTACACTAGAATTTTAATATCATGGGTGTCCCTTAACCCCCATTCATAAAAAGACAATTTTGTAACACATCAATAAAACAACTGTTCTACCAAGTTTATTCTTTCTTCTGACTACATGCTATGTTAGCCCTGAAGCTACTGAAGACATAGTAGTATAATCCCTGTTAAACCTACAAGAACATGTGAAAACAAACTTTTTTTTACATGGGTTGATCAATACACTAATATTAAGCACTAAGGAATGTATACATTCAACAACACTAACTAATAGTACTCAGTCAGTCAGGTTAGCAAGACAACCACAGCCTCCCGATTGACATGTAACAGTTAACCAGAGATACAGGTCTACCATAGCAATCCTACAGTAGACAAGAGTCAGCAAGCCAAGATCAGCCCTCCAACCCACCAGACTCCTCTGTGTCTGTCGTCTGTGTCTGTAAGTCTGTGGGAGTGGAAACACTGACTGCCTCCCCGCCTCACAGTGGGAGCCATGTGTGCTTTAAACGAGGCTCTGGCCTGGCCTGGTTTGGCCTGGCATGGAGAGGAGACAGTGATTAGCCCCAGACGCAGGCCTGCTAAGTCCCTCTCTGTGATCAGCCCCAGCCCGCTGCTCTCATCCACCTGTTATTATTACAGTTGAACGGATTCCATATTAACACAGCATTAGAGGCATGGCATGGCGTGTGGGTCTCCGAGCGAAAGAGAAAGAGGGGGACAGATAGAAAAGTGCAACAGAGACCAGGCGTGCATGTGCATGTGCGTGTATGCGTGCACATGTGCAGGCAGGCGGGCAGGAATCTCACTTGGTGAGTCAGGGTCTAAGCATCATTTCCATCCCAGGCAGCTGGTGTGGAAGTATTAAAACGACGGATAATTAACACACTCCGCCATGTTTAACGCTTTAGATCTGTTAGTGAGACAAGCATGGATGTCTCTGGAGAACATTATTAGGATATTTTAAGCTCATTACTCAGGGGGCAGCTGGTTGATTGGTTAACTGCTGCTGGTTTAGACTAGAGAGGGAGAGGGGTGACAGAGAGGGGATTAACACATAAACAAACAAGGATAAGAGTTAAAATGATGAGTATCTTCCAAGGTCCTCACACTCAAACACAGTGTAAACTTCTCTTGGTTATTTTGTCTACAGTCACAGTGAATTCCAAAATTGCCCGGTCACATTTTACAAGTGCAGATGATGGATGGTTGGCCAAAGTGGGTAATAGAGGAGAAGAACTTTTGGTTGGTAGGTGGTGTTAATTTCCCACCCTGCTGAGAGAGAGATGAGCTAGAAGAAAGAGGGTGAGTAGGAGAGGGGGGCCTCCCACTCCACTATGCCCTCAGAGCAACAGTCATCCTGAGCCGGGGGAGCCGGTTGGGTAACCTCTATTGATACACAACATTCCTCTAGCATAACTAAGTTTCTTCTCTCTGTATTAGTCAATGATCTGTCAATCATTGGCAGGGTTTAGAAGTTTTTACTGATGACTCCCGGCTACAGGTTTCAGTATTGCCGGTGGTAGAATGACTGTGGTACTGTTGCTACAATTGCAAACAGCGTTGCTCAGCAAGGCGCGGTTCACATAACGACATGGAAAGATCTCTATCGGAGTAACATCACACTCGGTCGCCAAGCAGCAGCCTTTGGTGATAACACAGAGGACAGTATATTGATACAAGTCTAGTTTCAGCACGTGACATCAATAAATCCTCCTCGTGTCATCAGAATATGTAGCAGTGAGTCAGCGGGTAAGCAGACCGCATCTAGATACATTTTTTTATGCCATTTTTTACCTTTAGTGATGCTGAGTGTGTTGTCTCCACTGGCTACGAAGTCGTAAAGTGCAACGAAGAGGTTGGGGTCGCTCTCGGCCGCCCCCAGAAGGTTTTCCTTGGAGCTCCAACGCACCGCCTCCGTCAGTGCTGCCGAGTCCAGGCCAAACGGCCGGTGGAGAGCTTCTGGAGGGAGAAGGTGAGAACGGGACAGGGAGAGAGGGTGAAAAACACTGAAACACAAGAAAGGAAGTGTCACTGACACTGCAACATCATCCCCAGCCTCAAACTTCACGAGTAAACAGTGAACATGAGGATGCATATGCACACTCGCAGAGGCAAACTCATCAAACACACTGTAAAAAACAAAAACAAAAAAACAAACAAAAAAAACATCCACATAAAGCACAACAAAGGGTAGTTTTGAGGCAGCTTGTCAAAAGAATAATCTCCAGTGCTCAAATTCCAAAGTAGCCAATAATATTCATCTACACAAACAGAACGTGATCAATAGCTGACCAGAAGACAATCCAGGCTAATCTATCTATATACTGTTTTAAGTGAAAAGGCAAAAGTGGATTTTTAACAGCACGGCGAAACTAGTGGTTAGAAAGACTGTCCTGTATCGTAAAGGTCCCACATCTTGTAGAATATTATATAAAAACCCTGTTCTGAGATCTGAGTGTCTACCTGTCTGTCTTGGCCCATTCCCCTCCCTCGGCCCTGCGTGATGGGTCAAAGCTGTCCACTCTTCCTCAAAGCTGCTGCTGGCCCCTAAGCACCTCAAAAGCATTACTTTAAATCGGTTCACTCTCTGAAGAACACTATTATCGCTGGCTACACACACACAGAGACCTGCCGTTGTCTAGCCTGAATAGGTAGGAACTGAGGTGGGAGGGTTTGTGTATGTGTGTATATAAGGAGAGGAGGAGGCGGTATGGGGAGGAGCTATGAAAATGTCATAGGAAAGATGCTATGTTTTCACAGAATGCCTCTATTACCATGGCTACACGCACCCACACACGCACAACTGAACATGAACTAGTACACGCGTACATAACACACACTACACTCAACAGCTGCTGCCAAACTCTTCTGCATGTCTGGACAGCTGCTGAGGGAGTGAGAGACCGGGGTGGTGAAATACAGGAACAGAGGGTACAGAACAAGAGCCTCATAAATTGTTAGATGGTTAAGAAATGTGCTGCACAAATAGTAGTAGTAGTAGTAGTAAAAGGAGTAGTAGTAGTAGAATTACAGTGGAGAGGGGACTAATAAATATGTGAAAATCATTGACAAGAAAAACCATTCCAAAACACTGACTTAAAAGAAAAAACAAAACTATGATCAGAAGCATAAATCTGCTGACTAAACAGTTGACTATGAAAAACAGGCATATGGAGACACTTTAAGTAGATTGTAAAGGCCCAACTGATTTATGAACACTCACACACAGTTGACATGGTATACTGCAGTGAAAATCAATTAAAAAAAAAAAATACATCAATAAATGTGGGCACAAATGTTGTGCCATCAGGGTATAATGAGTAAGTCAGAGAAAAGTGTTGCTGCAGGATTTTCATGCTAATCTTCTAAAACATTGTGGCGTGGCTTAATTGTGTTTAACCAAGTTAAACACTTGATTTCACCATAGTTACACAAAGATCAAGCTGCCCCATGCACATTTCAAAAACTGGGGTGAAAAACCTCCTGGAGTGAAAACCTGGCATCCTTCTAACAACACACTGATCAAAGTTCAAAGTTGGCTGGAAGTTAAGTTCATGAAACATGGCAGCGTCTTCCATTGTTAGTCTACACCATGTGGCAGCAACATGTCATTTACACTAGCGAGAGAAACATCCAGGTTCTCAGAGATATATTAAAATCAACATTGTATGATACACACACTGAAACAACAACACAGCAGGACTTAATATCTTTCTCCTCTACAAGACACTTTGGCTCTACATTAGTCATTAAAAGGTGTGCAACACAAACAATCAGGCCACAGCATAGCAGCTACCATTCTACTCTGCTCCACCACACCTAGATATCTAAACACAGACTCCCACCTTTGTTCTGGACCAGCATGCACTGCAGCGCAGCAGTGGCCGTGACCTGGCTCAGCCACAGTTCCCAGTACATCTTCCGTCCTGGTTTGGTCAGCTACCAGTATCCCAACAAACACCGGGACTTTCTCAATCCACAGTGCTCACTCAAAGTAGTTGCTTTTAAACTCGACTGCGTCTATGCAGACTGACCGACTAAAAAAACTCCACTAAGGAGCACGGGCTGGATTCTAAACCATCTCCTTCACTGTGGGAGGACGAACGCCGAACGCAAAAGGAGTCAAAGAGAGCCGGAGACCCCCCAGACAAAGTATTTACCCACTGTGCCCTTGAATTAGACCGCTTAACGTCTGAAGCTGCAGTAGTGACTAGCAGCCTCCTGCTGAGAACTCCCTACTGGCTTTGAAGTGGCCTAGGGGAGTCAGGATTTCCAAGGTCCATCTGGAGAGCACAGATATCCATGACTGATGTTCTCTGTGGTTTTATGCACAGTGAGGGATGGCAAAATGTGGTGGTAGCACGAGGGAGACTGGAAAGGCATGTGGGAGGGGGGTATGTGCATACAGAAGTTGGGGGTAGGGCCGGGTATGGTATGGAGGAAAGTTGAGCTGAATTTGAGCGTGTGTGAGGTGGTCTATGGGAGTGTGTGAGGCGTAGGCCAGTCCTGTGGTCCACAGCAGATGGCTGGTCTGGTTCTCCTGTGGGGGAGAGGTCCTATTGACCCACACTTTGCCTCTGGGGAGAGTGGGGGAGTGTGTGTGTGTGTGTGTGTGTGTGTGCGCGCGTGTGTATGACTGCAACTGCTGTACTCAGGCTAGGCCAACTGTCAGAGCTGCTCCTTCTCTTACATACATATCACACTGCACGTCCCTGGAATGTTTTTAATGAAACAGTGATATTATGCCATAAGATACACATTAGTGAAAAGACTCAATCTGACCGTATCCTCTCAACTGGGAAAGCTCAATTCCAGTCAACACAGACTAACAGCAACAAACAAAATGAAATTCAAACATGAGTCAAGTAGTCTCAGGATCTCAGCCAATAACCAAATTGCATGGAATTGTTTTCCCACCATGATCCAATTTTATGAAACTGATCATACTTCTTAAAATCACTTTTAAATCCATCTTAAACACGTGATTGATAGAAACAAATTGCTAGATGCTGTTCTGCTTGGCCAAGATCAACCCTCACGTGTCGAGACATTTGATTGAGGGAGCAGTTGGTATGCGTGGGGTAGGACGTGTGCCCGTCTGGGTGCCTCTGCAATGTGTGTGTGCTGTGAAGTGCAGCACATGTGTGCTCTGAAGAGACTGTGGCTTTGTGTGAGAGCGGAGGGCTGAGGGTGTTTGTGAATATGAGTGGCAAGCCAAGCCTTCAACCCCACAAACACCCCCAAGACAGCTGGGACAGAGGTGACCCTGGTCTGGACACACACACGCACGCGAACACGCACACACACAATATGGAAAACACACATTTGCACGTTGCACACACGTACACACACCTCAGTGGTGATATTGAATCTCCTCGGCTGCCCCAGGACCCTGCTTCTCTTGCAGCTGTTTGTGTGTGTGTGTGTGTAGCCTATGTCTCCCTGTGTCAACGGAGCCTTCGCTTCACCAACCAACCAACCATCTTTTGCCAAAGTATTAACAACAACACCATAACATCACTTACACACCCTAATCAGAAACAATACAGAGCATATCTGTAGCCTTTGGCCAAGGGGGGGGGGGCGTATTTTTAGCTGCTGGAGAACAAAACATAGCAGCATGACATCCAGAAATAACCCTGCAGAGCATAGCAGAGTGATCGGGGTTCAGGAGATAGACGGCTGGCTGCCTGGAGGAAGCCCTAACAATGAGCTGAGACAATGTCACGGATGAAACCCACATACACAACAAGATATTACACAACCCTATAGGACATGCCAGATCCTGCGGCGGCCACAGAAAAAAGAAGGCAGGGAGGAATGAGGGAAATTCACAGATACCTGACAGCGGGTTAGGAGTCTGGAGAGACTCTCCTGATTTGATGCTCTCTAAAACACACAGTGTGACAACCCCGTTTTGTTAGAAGTACCTTATAAATACATTTGGCTCGACTAGTTGAACGATCGTTAAAATCCTAACCTGCCAGTGGATTTGCTGAAAAGTGATCATTGGCTCTCGGTCCAACACTGCACAGTTTTTGAACTATCGAGTCCAGGTGGGATTTCATTACACTGGAATCCATCTTGATGATTCTTTGCTCTATTTGTTAGACACCACAATCTAATTGGGGATTCACCAATACTAATCTCTTCATTCCCTATTCGGTTTGTTGTTGTCCCCTGTATGGAGCACAATTTATTTTTAACGGGCTGTAAAAAAGACCATCCAGCCTCAACTTCGCCTCCCCGAAGGATGGATGTGTAGGACAAATAATGGCACAAGAGACGTAAGTTCAAAAACTTTCACTTTTAGTTTCTAGTAATAATATTATAGAAGTAATGACACATAACCAAGTAATTTCTGCAGATGCTATCATAAATATACTACAACCATTTGAGAGTTGATTGCATTAGTTTCGCTCAGTGAGGGGCGGTGTCATCCTAAAGTTAACACCGAGAAATAGTCCATTACCAATATCCTGTATTAGCTTCATATTGATACAGTATCGGTGCCTTCCTGAATCTAGTCTCTAACACTATTCATTAGCAATCCATCTACCATGTGAGAAGCAGTCTATAGAGTAGCCACTGCTGGAGTGGAGAGAGAGGAGCCAGCTGTTGTTCATGAGGACAGGACACAGGACAATAGCCTCATTGATGCCACATCACAAGTGTGTGTGGACTGGATGAGGAAGCCATTCCCTTGTTCCTTAGGGCCTGATATTCATCGTGTCACTCCAATCACAATATAGCCTGTCTGCTCACCAATAATGGATTATCCATTAGAACACTGCTCGTTCAGTCTATCCATAATGGAACTACAGCCTATGTAAGCACATACATGTGGGTACTTACACTGTATACCAATGTCCACACCAGCAGACTCAAACCTCTCCCTCACACCCGACCCCCGCCTTTAACACATCCTTGTGTCATAAATCTCTGTGAGTAAGTAATTACACACACACACACACACACACACACACACACACACACACACACACACACACACACACACACACACACACACACAAGTCATTGCATGTGGGAACACCTTTGGGTGTTCTGTATTCATCTCTGTCTCTATGGCCACCCTGTCTGCTTGCTCAAATGGAAATGCACCAATTAAAGAGTGGACAATAGCCAGTCTGGGCTTAAGGGCTAGTGGATCAGCCAGGAATGGAGAACCATGAAGCCCTAACCCACAGCTTAGTCAGCCCTGCCCTGCCCGGCCCTCTCAGGGCCTGTTATGGGTTAATAATGGGCTGTAAGTGCTTCCCCCTAGGCATACTGACAACATAGCTAAGTGCTGCTTTATGTGACAGCAGAGAGGATGAGTGGCATAAGATGACTTGAAGGAAGTTCTCGTCCTTCCGCTGTGGTCTGCATCACACCTAGGGCCAGCCGGCCATATGGCTTGACAAGCTATGGCCAATGATCTTTCTTTTCAAAGATGACTCATCTCTCAATATATACTAAATACAGAGTTTATCTGAAGTGAACGTGTCTACTCTGTCTCATAGCTGTTGGCCTGCTTTTGGGACACAATAAAAGGGATGTTTACACTTAAACTCATTATTTTCAGTCATCCTGATGTGAAACAACATGAGCGAGAACATGCCTCTGGACCGCTGACAGGTATTTCCACTTCAGCCTTGCTCGATCCCCAAGTCAATGAAAGCCTATTCTTCCTGTCCAGCAGACAGGCATGAATTCATACAAAAGTACAAAGAACGGAAAAGTTAAGCTGCCATGACTATGGTAGATGTCAGAGTGCTGTCCTCACTGCAGATCTGCCCACTCTTGTTAGCTAAACCACACGATGAGGATGATGTAAAATGTCTGGCTGACGTGTGTGTACATTAGCCATCTTCCAAAACACACCTTCCTTCTCCCATTGAGGGTTTACAGAATATCTTGGATTAATCTTGATGGCTAACCAGCTAATCTGTTAAAATGTGCTGGGGTGTACTTTTAATCTGCTTTAGAATGAATGAGCCCTAACTTCCAGAGCTGTATACCTACAACTGAAATAGTCCAATAACCAAGATGCCTCTGGTTGCCAAAGCAGCCCAGGAGAGCTCGCTCTCGCGCTCTCTCGCTCTCTCTCTCTCTCTCTAATATAATGTGACGGTGTGGCGACAGGGTGTTCATTCATTCAACCAGAGGGCAGCAAAACACCTGTCCTGCCAAAGTGTCCTTGAGCAAGACACTGAATCCCTCCCAGCTCCAGGGCTGCCTGTGCCTGCACTTGGACCTCTCTGAAGGGGAGGCAACCAAAAAGAGAAATCCCCTATGGAAATCAACAAATACTTTGGTATCAGAAAAAAAGAGAAGAGTGAAAACAATGGGGAAAGTTGAGTCCAACAAAATCAAAACATTGAAAAAAAAAACAAAACAGCAGAAAGCGACAGTATTGACAACACAGAGTAGCAATGACAACAATTAGATTACTGAATAGTAAATTGCAATAAATCGCCAAACCAATCAATAAAACAAAGTCATAATATGTTAAATCAGCAACTAGTCTCTCACACACTACTCTGTGTCCACAAACCACAGGAGCCGAGTGTGGGCGGCAGTGCCACAGGATGCCCAGATTAAGGCATTCTGACTGACTGGTCAGCTGGTGGGCAATTACACTGAAGGAGAGAGAAATGAGAGAACGAGCTGGATAATCCACAGCAAGGATACACTCAATTACAACTTCACTAACATGAAGGGAAATAAGGGAGCGATTGTGTGAGCGAGTGTGGTGTGTGTATCCGTGCGTGTGCATGCATGCGTGTATTGCGGGCCAAGTCTCCAGCCTGAACGCAGACGATAAGCAGCATTGATAATGCCGGCAACAGAGGACAGATCCTGGAAGCATATCAAAACTAAACAGGCTTGGCACTCGAACCCACCCCCGCATCTCATTCTTCCTTGCTGCACCAATACAGCTCAAGAGCAAAAACCGTGATTTAACCAATGGCCACTGGAACACTCTGCCTAGACCACTCCACAAAGTTTACAAGATTTTGTGTGGTCAAGCTGACAGATGCAAAGGACAGTTTTGCCATCTGCACAGCCAATCACTCACTAGCTCTGCTCTGATTAACCCTCGCTCTTTAATGTTATGAACTGGGGCCAAGGGATGAGAACTGGGACTGCGGTTTGGGAGCTGGAGAGGGTTGACTGGTAGCAGATGCTGAGGCTAGAGGCTACAACTGGGGGTTGGGGCACAGAGGCACACAGTTGCCACGGCACAATTCAGGATGAATAAAGCTTTGCATCTACCAAAACAAAAATCAACACTTGGGGAAGTGAAACCTTTTCTCACCCCCAGCGATTCATTTTTTCACTTTCTTTTGTTGCTATGCAAATATTAGCCAAATCTCTGCACACAGGGTGGCATGGTGTCTGCTATGTGGCAACACAGCATGGAAGATTCTACCATGAAGCACTAGGAACTATTGGGGGCTTTACAGATTTTCAGTGGCATAGCTCTTCTTAGATAGATGACTCTGGGACTGAGGCCAGTGGCAACAGCCAGGGTCCAAGAGAAAGGGATGGAGAGGGCTGAAGAAAGGCAGGGCTGGTTGACTGCGGAGGCTAATGGGAGAGGCTTGGGCTGGGGGCTTGATAGGCTTGGCAGTCAGTGGTCGTAGGGGCTTGGGTTGAGGCTGAAGGCACAGAGAGGCATAAATTATTAAACAAGCAACCATTACAGAGTGCACACTGTTACATGCAGTCTTCAGTCATAAACCATGTTTGACTAAGACTAAAATACTAAAATTACAGGCACATACATTCTTACTCATGCAGAAACACTTGTATGCCCCATGCTCCCACAAACATGTCCCTCTGAGGGAAGTAGAGCATCCCTAATCAGTCACCACCTATACTACTTCCTCAACAGTTTTCATTTCCACCCAGTCTCACCTACAAAAGGTGTGGCCACGGCTCCTCCTAGTGGTAAACGCGAGGCACTAGGAGTGACCAACCTTCTCTGACAAGATAGAATCTTTATTCCAGGATATTAACTTTTAAAACTTATTAAAACCTCACCCACAGCCAAGAAAGCCTCTGAAACTCAATTTTCCTTGGTTGCTGTGTGACTTATCCTGGTTGTTGTGGCTTTTGCACATATAGCCTATAGAAAAATGGATTTGTCTCTAATCTAATTTCACCCCTGATGCAAATCAGCTTAGACCTTCAGATCCTGGATCCAGGCATCTCTCCTCTGAGCAGCTTTTACAGTGCTGCATTTCAGCTGGCTCTATGTTCACTATCAAGGCTGCTGCCAAAAAAGCCTCTGATCCCCTCATCTGCCCCAATTTCTATGATCTGTTGAGAGTAAAAATAGATATGTTTTGTTGACGTGATTATATAAAAGAACCTTCAAAAAGACCCTGACTGGTAAAAATTGTTGATGGCATCATGCTTCAGTCAAAACAGCAATCACATTGACCCACCCACATTTTCCCATGGATGATATAAGATATCATAGAGGTAAGATATAAGACATAATGAAAAAATAATAGATGGTAGTTCAAACATGCAACAAAAATCCAATTAACTGTAAGGCAGCAGATTTGCCCCTCTGTGGCTATTCAACAGAAAATGACTCTTCCCACTGCAGTGGGTGTATCATATGAACCCACTGCAGTGATGGAGCTCTTTGAACTCCTGACAAGGCTAAAAGCAGGTGGAATCATCAATAGAATGCTGCTACTGCTTCACCAATACTGCACTTCAACCAATACGTCTAGAAGTGGCTGGCTGGCTCCCTGTGAATCAGCAGTGAGGTGGCCTGGACCTCATCTATCCTGTTAGCTCAGGATTTTCTAGCTGGGCTGTCTGTCCGGGGTGGTAAACATCATCTAGTTGGGAGACAGGGATGTTGAATTAGTGATGAGCTGCGGAGGAGAATGGCAGGGTGACCCGAGCACAGGACAGGAGCTGACTCACCTTGCCTAGAGGCGACAAGGAGACGGATAGACTAATGGAGGAATCTACAGACATTGACAGATACTCTGCTACTGAGGAAAGAGA
The DNA here is from genome assembly GCA_034670385.1 of Hoplostethus mediterraneus. Taxonomy (NCBI): domain Eukaryota; kingdom Metazoa; phylum Chordata; class Actinopteri; order Trachichthyiformes; family Trachichthyidae; genus Hoplostethus; species Hoplostethus mediterraneus. The sequence continues at coordinate 9,181,760 of JAXDDW010000008.1, forward strand.
TAGGAAGGATGAGGCAAGGCAGAATCCATTGAGCTAGCAGGCAGATCTGCAGTTGACTCACAGTAACGGTTGTCCGCCTGCTGTCCTGCTACAGTGACTCACTGGTTTCAGGCATACCAACAGAAACTCTAGTTGAAGCATGTGCACAAATAAAACACACAGTGATACTCAGTGGAAAGGTAAACAGCAATGCATGGACTGAAGTTAAACAGACAGACACATATTCCTCAGATAACTGCACCTTTCAACTTCATCCTAACAGAAGTCATCATTTGTTCTGCATGACATTAATTTACCAAACCTAAGAAGTAGGCTAATCTATTACAAGGTGGTAAGAAGCTGAATTAAGACAAACACTCAAATGTGTCAATTCCTGACAGCTTTAAGTGGGAAAGACTCAGAAATCACCCTGCCTCTGGAAAAAAGCCAATGAATGAGCATTGCTGTCGAATTACCACTTTATCCCAGCAGTCAAATCACAACTTCTACTTGACCTGGTGACAGATCAGGAGAAATCCAACCAGCTCATCAACCTCAGCAGCAATGACTCTCTTTCTCACTAAGACAATCGAAATGGCTTCATAAAATAATTATCAAGGCCCCACCCCCACCAAAAAAAGTGCAAGCTAATGCTGTATCATTATTACTATAAATAGTCTCCTATAAAATTGGCCCTTTAATAGTTAGTGGAACACTTAGTGCACAGTCCCAAGCCTCCTCAGTCATTGTTCTGTTATTGTGTGCTTTGAGGAAAAGCAGTCTCTTTGCAGAGTGGCTATGTGACTGCACCCTGGCTGCTATAAAAAGGCCACTCCTGCTCTGACAATCTAGAGAACAGAATAGTGCCGACAGTGAGTGGTGCTGCACTTTGCAGGTCTGTCTGTCTGTCTGTGTATGCAACTTCAAGCTGAGGAGATTTGTTGGGGAGATGTGACATCCAGAAACTGAAAGCACGTTCCATTCCCGAATGCTTGAACCTTTCGTGTGTCCTAGCTCGCTTCAATAGTGTGGTGAAGTTAGGTCTGGGACATGGGTGGAAACTAGGCAAGCTATGCCAGTGGCTTTATATCTATGCAGTGCATGTGAAGTGTGCACAAAGGAAGATCCATTGGAGGAAACAAATGAGAAAATAACATTCTGTAATAGCATGCAGGCAGCCCAGTTCTCTTGCTCCAGTCAGCTTGGCCAACTGCAGCAGAGACAGACAGACAGACAGACAGACAGACAGACCTGAAACATCCTACCAACTGAACAGTCAGAGGGCACAATCAAGCCAAGCAGTGGATTTCACAGACAGACAGAAAGCGAAAACAAGCCTCCCAGAAAACGTGTGGATAGTCAGACAGTAGAGAAACCCTGGCATCCCGTTATCTCCATCACTTGTGATTCCAGAGTATGCTTTGAGTGACCCTGCTTAAAGGCAGAAGCAGGAAGGAGCCAGTCCGCCCAGTGCATGGAGGAGTTAAAGCTAGGCTGTTTCTCCACGGTTCAGACCAAGGAAAGAGGTTCAGAGGAGAGAAAGATCTGTACTATCCTGCATGGTTCACAGAACAGATAACAAATGTAACAACTAAGGCTCTGAGGGAGGAAAATGGATGACAGAATGCTAGATCCTGGATGCCACCCTCTCTGTCCTATTCTCTTAACAGGCCACAATACTAATGCACACGATTTACCAAAGAAAACGAAGGGAAGATGCTAAATAATAAGATTGTGCACTGAACATGAGCCCACAATGAGCTTGCGTTGGTAAAGAATTACACAGCATTAAACCTGCTTCCAACCGTTGCTTTAAACTTTTATGATTGCATGGTTGTGATCACACACTAACAGAAGGTGACTTCAATTATTCACAAAGATCCCCATAGGATCAACGGGTGCAATGATGCAGTCAATAATTGCATTGCTTGCTCAGTGTGCTGTAACGGTAGACATTATCAGACAGAGGTTGTAAGTGAGCATGTGAAAACCACTCGTTGTAGTAATGTGAGCCTGTGGTAGCTCCTATAGTGAGTTAATGGAGTGGAATTGCTACTCAATCCCCAGCGGCAACGATCTTTGTTTACCAAGCAAAGTATCACAAAGAGGGGCTTTAGAATCGAACTTAACTAACAAACCCCTGGCCATGTCCCCTAGGCATGGCACAGCTGGGCAATCCTCAGACAACTCTTTCTTCCCCTGCATCACCAGCATTCTCATTCCCTCTCCCTGGAATCATCAGATCACATGCAACACACACTCTCCCTCTAAACTGCTACCTGAGGGTGTCAAAACGGAGCAATGGCATGCACCCTCCAGCTAAATTGTCTGTTATCTGCATACCCAGAGATAACGGGTAAATGAACACCGAGTACAGATAGATGAGACATGGATAGCCAATGTTGGTTGGCATGGCCATTTCCGCTAACGCGTCGTTGTCAGACTAGCATGGACTCGGCTAGCAAACGCTAACAGCAGCAAACAAAATCAAACTAAAAGCTGATTCCCTACTCGTCACCACACCCTTTCATACTGAAGTTATCTCGCTACCTGAATGTTGCGTGAATATATTGATCCCTGGGTCCGGCGCGTTAACCGCAGCTGCCCTGCCTGGCGGTGTCCCGGTGCTGCTGGCTTCTCGGGGTCTCCTCCCGGCGCTGCTCCCCCGGTTCCCCTTTCCTTGGTGTGGCTGTGACGCGTGGGGCTGTGGTGGCTGGAGTCCGGTCGACGTGCCCTCACCGACGCGGCCTACCTGTTGTCCCATTCCGATATTTGGTGTAACGACGATCGGGACGAAGCGAGCAAACGCCCGCGCACCTCTGGTTCACACCCCCCAACTGGAGCGGCCTGGTCCGAATAGTCTTCCTCAACCCCCCTCCCCGCTCTTCTTCGCCGTTTCGTTGCTAGCTAACGTTGCTAGCCTGTCTTAGCTCGCTAGCTAGCCAGTTAGCTAACATTAGCAGTTATCAGTGTAGTGAAACCCACCCACCCTGCCTCAAACAATAAAACCCAAACCCCGGCGGATGACAGCAATTGTCTCTATTCCAGTGGTCCAAATGGTCTCCAGACGGAAATTTACGGTACCCGACGAGCGAGATTCTGCAAAATTTAGACCGTTTCAGGATCGTTTTGCCGTTGTCCGGCCACTGCGCGCCCCCTCTGACGCCGCCATCTTTACCGCAGACTAGAAGGAGATGGGTTTCACAAGGCGGGGGGTTCGATGATGCGATCCCCGGTCACCGTGATCCTCCACCTCCCCGACTCAACGTCCCAAAAGCCCCACAGCAGTAGTTCCCAAAGCGGGGGCCGGGGCCCCTAGGGATACCTGAAAGGGTCTTAGAGGGTCTTCAACAAAATGCAAAATGGCTTAGAACTATTACTGTTATCTCATTTATTATAAGTAAATACAATGTGGGTGTGTAGAATAATGACTGCTTCAGTAGGTTTCATTCTCACCATTGTCCCCAACTATAATATAAACTGTTTTTGTAATTGTTTCCCAAATCATATGGAACGAAAATGTTACTTCAGAACGACTGGGAACGAGGAAACATTTATATTAAGGGAACTCCATGGGTATACCCTGGCAAAAACAACTAGTGATTTTATAGTATTTTACACTACGCAAATATCGCAACAGTGTAAGTCCCTTATTATATCGATACCATAGAAAATAACACAGAACACAAATACCATAAAGTCCGGTCATCATATACTCATGTATTATATCTCACTGTCGAGTACCACAGACACACTAGAAGTCCCTATAGGGATATTATTGTGATTTTTCTTCAGTGATGTCAATATTCGCAGTGCGTCAATGTCAGTTGTAAATAGGTAAAACTGCATAGGTGTTTTATCTGAATTTGTGCAAATCGTCTCTCAACAGTTAATGTGACACTAATAAAAGATATATAGGTGGACAGCAGAGGCAAGGGGTACACTTTTTTTTTTTTTATTCTCAATAGTTCTCTCTAGTCTCTGTGGAATGTATCAGAAACACAGTATTTGTCTACATCCCAAAACAGAATAACATACAGATTCTTAAAATCAGTGGCATTCCTTATTTGTCAAGCGAAGCAATGTTAAAGATCAGATAAATAATATAAAACAACCCACAAATACAGACAGGACTGTCAGTAAGCAGATTAAACTCTGATCCTCAAAATAAACGTGTAATCTAACTAAAGAGCATTTCAGCAACTTGGCTCTTGTCAACACTATAAATTCTCTTTTTAATAATACCTCAAAGGCATAAAGCAAGATAAAACATCAGACAAAAATGGACTGTTCTTAAAAAATACAAGCAATGAAACTCCAAAAAGTCAACAAACTACTGGTAACCCAATCTCGGTAATATTGTCTAAGTACAAATGATCATTCTAATACTTCTGTTATTTGTAAATATTTTGTTTAAAAAGTTGCTGGTATTTGTGTCAATAGTAATTTTGTAAAGGACTAAAGGGAAGCCTCTCTTGCCCACTGGCCAGAAGTCAGACAGCCAGGATGAGTTAGGAAGGACTATCTAAAACCTTTTAATACGGTGCCACCTTGTGGTAACACAGTTCTTAGAAGTGCAGAGTAGTTCATCGCTGGTTACTTCATATCGTTCATCTCATTCTACACAAGCATAAAAATAGTTCCCCTGCATTGAAACCTCACAGAATTGGCAACATTAATTGTGCAATGAATTATGTAATATTCTTTTTTTACAAGAGCAAAGTAACACAATCATCTAAAAATACACCATTTCAAACCCACAGGAATTAAAGCACACAGTGTCAAGTTCCTCATACAACTGACTTGACAAGGAAGTGTCACTATATGATTGAAACAGCAAAACACTATCTTACTTGGTGTACTCAGTATCTGACAAAGTGACATCCTGTAGATCTTCGTACTAATCAAGTATCACATATCTCACGGTTCATAGTAACATTTAAGCAGCCAGCTGCAACAGTTACAGTAGTAGTTGGAATAGACTTCCATTAGCCCATCATGCAGCTGAAATCACTGTTATACATACAGAGCTCTCAATATTGCTTTTGAATAAAACACATTTAAGTTCACAAGAAACGTGCCTCTCTCCAAGACTGAATGTATGTTCCAGTCAGCACATTGGAAAATACAAGGATATAGAAGACTATATTCAGCAGTCGCACAATATATTAACTCCATACAGTAGCATTCTATAGCATTCATTCTGTTCTTTTCAATAAATTCTGAGTTAAATGGAGTCCAAAACTGATTGGATGATTTTCTATGAGTGCCCACCATCCCATCATTTGCTTTGACAGAGCCCGGATGCACAGAAAAAAAAATATGACCAACTTTGACTGAATAACTAACCAAGTTCCTGGGGAACCATTAACAGGTCATCAAGTGCACCACAATGATCTGACAAAAGGTCTCCATGCCTGAAACATCACATTTTCAGTTTTATCATAAAATGATTTCCCAAATGTGCCAGAATGCTGGGTGCTGCCTTCATTGTAAGTAAACCAAAGGGTGGCTGTTTGGCAGGTTTCTTGACTCCTATTAGCAGCAAATACAGATAACATCAAACATCTTTCCAAACAATGTGTGTCCTTAGAACAAGACCAGCAGGAATTGCTAATTTGGTTAAATATAAGTCATTACTGCATATGTGAGAGAAGAGTAGCTGCCATAATCATGATTATCGTATTGGCACACAGAGTTGTTTCACAGACTTGATCAAGGCAGAAGGAATTTCAATACATCTGAAAAATAAATAAGAACATAGAAACAGTTCACATTTGGTTTTATGTGAACTTGTAATTTTGTAATAGGGTTGTCTTAAACAACATAAAACAAAAAGGATAAGTAAGGCATCTTTGTGAATTTGCGGTCACAGAGAGAGGGAAATTTTGGCAATAACTTATCAGACTTTCTCCATACATTCACAGATAACTTCAGTCATGTCAGTGGGAATTGCCCTTACTGCAATAAAACAACGAAACAAAAAAAAGGAACATAAAAGAACAAAAGTAACTGAACATGACAGTAATAGAAAGGCTGGTTCCTTTTCTTTCTCTCCACTTCCTGGTCAAGTTTATCCTGATCAAAAGGTCAGGTCCTTGTTGTCAGCAGTCCAATACGTAGGTCACAGCCTATCAGAGTCTGCCACCAGCTCTCTCTGGAGGTGACAGCTCCAGGAGCGAGGTTTCAGCAACTCTAGGAAGGAAGGCTGAAACGAAAACATCATCACATTAAGACAAATGTGTCTCAGCTTACGCTCAGCAAAGCAAAGATAACTGAATTTCAGCGGAATTACAGCCATGGACAGAAAAATACTGAATGGGTTTTGAGTGCAGCGTGTCAGCAGATTGCACTAGGCAATGGTGTAGAATTTACCTCCTTCAGGGGGCAGTAGCGCTGGGCATACCACTCCTGAGAGTACAGACAAATAATGACCCCCTGACCCAGGAAGAGGGATGTCCACATGATTATGTTCCAGATGGGACCTTTCCTCTGGTCATGAAGGATGAAGTTAAACATTACTGTGAGTACATGAAGAAAGGAGAGGAGAGTGGAGGCATAATGAAAAATTAATGGTACAGAAAGTCACATCAATTGACCAGGATTTTGACTCACAATACAGACAGAAAAATACAGTTCATTAAGCACAGATTTTAGGGCTGAATGATGTATTGAATGTTGGTAATGTGTCTTATGTGCCAAAGATAGTGGTGTGTAATATTTTCCCCCTTACTTCCGAAGCACATAAAGATGCAGAAGAGGACAGGGTAGAAGAAGCCAAAGCAGATTGCTAGAATGTACTCATGGACCACCGCAGACACCGTGAACACAAACAACATGGCTGCTGTTCTGAAACGCTTCTGAGACATCTGGAATGACAACAGGTGAGAGAACAGACAAGTCAAAACACCAGCGGATGGGAGGTAGCTCAAAAAACTAAGATGAACATAACACTATGACTGTCTCACACAAATTATATCTTCAAATTGTATCAGGACTGTGATAGTGTATATATTGCATTAATAGAAAAAACACTCACCCACAAGAAGTCCCGGTACACATAGTAGTACAGCCAGTCATGGACCACTACATTCCAAGTGCGATAGTAATTGGCAAAAGAAGTTGAATTCCACCAATCCTGTGATGTGTAATAAAAATAAATGAGTTAAATATCAAATACATTACAAGAACTTAATTTCAATTTTGTAGTAGATGACAGAGTGACTTTGCCTTGTAAAACATCCTATCAGCAAAACAAAGCATCTCAGCGAACGCATTGAGCCAACAGTGGAGGAAGGCAAAGAATGCCAGGAGGAGAACCAACACTCCTATAGGGTAGATGAAAAAAAGGCAGTGAGTACAGTGAAAATGATGTATGCAGTGTTTAACAGTTTATAAGGATCTTCCATGGATCCACTAGCTGGACCTACCTGGCAGGATGGAGTTAAAGACACAGAGGACCATGTTCTTCAGGTCAAACAGCTGCAGACTGATGCTGCGAAACTGAGGGATGCACAGCCGTACAAACACGTAATAGGCATAAAACAGACAGCCTAGTACCTGGGGGGTGAGGAAGGTAGGAATAGGGAGAGAAACGGTCAGTCGTGAAACTGGGCCAATATCGTTAAAACACTTAAAAAGAAAGACTTAAATACTACTCAGCTATGAAACAGACGTTAGTACCTGAAGTAACTTGGTGGCCACATAGCCCCACCTGATCACTGGGTTCCTGCATTAAGGGAGAAATAAGATTTTATCCATTACATGTGTTCAGTTATCAGAGGATACAATAATGCCCGTGGAAAAATAATAAACTAAATTTTACCTGGGGTAGTTGTCTCTGTAGATCAGAGTGGGTGCAAACAAAAAGTAGAGATACTGAGAAACCTGAGGGACAACCGGACCGGGACCTGGAGATGACAGGAGAGACTGCTTATCAATCAATGGACAGAGAGAGAAAATGGTAATGATAGGGAGAAAGTGGGAAGCTATACAAGAGAAAGAAATTGTGTCAAGTGGCAGAACATACACACACACATACGCACGCACACGGTGGAACGTTACACACTGGTCTTATCTTTAGGCCAGGCCAGGACCCTGGGGACATTCTCCCTGACATAGGAGTGGGCTTTCATCATCAGACGCACCTGGAATCAGACACAAAACCAAATCAGACATAAGCCCCCGTTACTAGACCATTAAAAGTTCTGCTTCAGTCTCTATTCAAAGAGAACACAACAATAACAAAATTGACCAACAAAACCATTTTCCTTTATATCAAAATGAAGACAGCCAGGAAGAACCTGCCCTGCCTGAGTGGATGAATGACCTGAAAATCTGTGCACCCAAGTCCACGGGATCCTCTAGGAATGGAGATGCCATTTTTCCAGAGAGTTGACTGGTGAGGAGGGGGACTTTTCATACATTTGGATCAGATAGACTGCACACCTAACCTGCTCTGAAGCAGGTTATGTTCAGGCTAAGTTAGCATGGCGATGTATTGCCTGAAGCAGGCCCTTGGTCAGCTACCTGTTCCAGTATGATGATGAAGCAGGATGCAGGTGGCAAGCTGTTACTGACCACCACATAGGTAGGCAGAAATCCCAGTCCCAGAGCTTGGTAGAGCAAGAACACTGAGCCAAACAGCAGGCTCCACAGCTTGGGGTGGCTGCAAAAGCCAGACTGGCTCTGTGACCACAGCTGGAACAGGCCGTAGGGAACCAGCAACACAGATAGGAACATGCAGGTCCACGTACACGCCACCAGGGGGAATTGTCCAAAAGCATAGACCAGCAAGTCAAAGTCCAGCACCAGTCTGAAGCAGAGGGAATAAAGACAGACAGTAGAATTGAGAAACTTGAAGCCTTTGCTTGAGGCATCCACAGTATACACTACATGGCCAGAAGTATGCGGACACCCCTTCTAGTTGCCGTTGCTGAAGGTTTATAACCTTTATAAAAATCAAGCACACAGTCATGCAATCTACACAGACAAATATTGGCAGTAGAAAGGGCCGTACTGAAGAGCTCAGTGACTTTCAATGTGGCACCATCATAGGATGCCACCTTTCCAACAAGTCAGTTCATCATATTTCTGCCCCGGTCAACTGTAAGTGCTGTTACTGTGAAGTGGAAACGTGTAGGAGCAACAACAGCTCAGCCGCAGTGGTAAAGTGGTAGCCACCAACTCTATATTAATGCCCCATGATTTTGGAATGACATGTTCAATGAGCAGATGTCCACATAACTTTGGCCATGTAGTGTATTTCATACCATACCAACCAAGGTTTATATATTACCTGCCTTCGTCAATGAAATCTACCACCAGTGTGCTGAGGATAAAGAGGATGAGCAGGGCGATGAACATGTGATAGATGGTCCTGATGTGGTTCACCTCAAACAGCTCACTGTGGAAAAATAGGCAACAGGTGACATGCCAAGTATATATCTGTACACCTGCATAGGACGTGTACCTACAGAAGCTTCTAACAGCAGAGATCTTAGTTGATCAAATACATTTCCTACCAGACTCAACTTACTCTAAGAGGGACCTGCGATTGACAAACTGCTTGCCCTGGCCGTGGGGGGGTCGAAGATGCCTAAAGGGAAACAGAGGGACAACGGTGACCAGCAAGTTTGAGCCTGTTTTTCTGGAGAGGAAGGGTGAGTGGGACAGAGAGGGAACGATAAGACAGTTGATAGAGGAAGAGCATGTGTGTGACGTGTAATGTGTAACTACTATTTAGCATCTGGCTTGATACCCGAGTTTGCTCCTCTCCTTGTCTGACAGCGGGGGTGAAAAGACGGCAGGTACAGGAGCAGGCTCCAGGCTGGCCGACTCCTCGATCAGACTGTCCATGAACTCATTGACTTGGCTGTCAAACTGACGCATCAGGTCACTCTTCAGGTGCTGAGCAACGGACACAGAAGTAGTAACTATTCAGAGTCAGCAAATATTAGAACAATTACAGTCCCACAGCACATTTGTGGCAAGTGACAAGTAGTTATTTCTGAATATGCAAAGGAGGATTGTAGGAGTTGTGTGAAATTTTGGTGTGAAGATTCATATTTGCTTCATATTATTTTCTCAAGTCCTTGAGCAAGACATTGAACCCCTATCTGCTCACTCACTAAGTTGCTCTGGATAAGAGCATTAGCTAAAGGACTAAAATGTAAATGTACATGAGTGAAGTATTCCCATTTCCACAGTGTGGAAATGTAGGTTTTGACACATACTACATTGTTGTTGTTTCACTAGCACATTGGCTCTATAAATCAAACGTTTGCTTACAATAGTCCGCAATACAAATTTGCGCACCCTGCATACACGCTCTTGGACTGTGGTGGGGTGCAGTGGACTCTAAGTTGGTAGCTCTGTAAACTACAAACATACATTAACTTGTAAATCTGTCAACAGTCACACAGTTAGAATTCAGTAGCACTGTATTAGCATGATGACGCTGTATCTTTTATCTTCAATATGCTCCATTATGTTGTATTCTCATCTCTATCCTATTCTTTACTGCTGACCCAAATTTCATCTCATATTAGTCTTGCGATTTATATCTGACAAATCAGCCAGAGAAGGTTATATAAGGAGTTTTGTTTTGAAAAGGAGAGTGGGCATTCCACCCTCCAGTGATTTACCACTTCTATATTCGACAGCATAAGAAATAAAAGAGGAAAAGTTGGGTAATTTATCTTCAAACATGTAGGTTACAGTACAGCAGAGACTGAATTGATTGAGAAATTGTGTGACTGTCACAGTGTGGCAGCATCCATCCAATAAACCCAGGCAGTTTCTTTCATAAATAATGAATTCACCGTTTTAAGATTTCTGAAGGACTCCTACGCAATTTTCTTTCGCAACTTTCTCTCATGATCCACAGGGATCAGCCATGATTATTTTCTGTTTCAAAGATGCATTTTCTGATGAATAAACAGTGCCTTCCTTTGGGCATCACAGCAACTGCCAAAGAAGCAAAAGCAAGTTCCACGGAAATGGGTTCATCAAAAGGACAGTCTTAGTCACCTTGGATTACCATGTTTAACTTGTCCATCTCAAAAGCTTTGTTTTTTAACTGGCCTATAGCACATTCTAGCAGACTGTGCATCTTCATCCATAATTTATAATGTCTACTGCCAAAACAATCAGAGTGATTAAGTATCCTGTCATGTAGCTTACATTTCTCTCCTGACTATATTTCTGTTTATTAGCTCATTTTTCTCATGCTGGAAAAATAACAGGATTTGAAAAGAGTAGGGCCAAATCAGATTGCTAGGGTTTAACGATAAGATTAGAGCTCATACAGGATTAATAGAGATGAAATCACTCTAGCAGAGATTTGGCTCCACAGTGGATATTTCAAACAATATCTATTTTAATAAAATAGCCAAACCACATTAGCAAATAGTGGTGGGCAGGATACCGGGCTGAATTGGCAGGATACCAATAATAATAATAATAATTAAATAAAAAAGGGTATAGCAGGATAACTTGCATGCCGTGATATGAATTTTGAATACTGTGATATAATGCTTTTTCTCTGATTTCAGGTTGGATTTCAACATGCCAAAAATGCTATCAAATACCTCACATAAAACAACAGCGGTAAGCAAAGTAAAAAATGAAACTGCATGCTATTTGCAATGTTTGCTTGTTGAACAGACTGTACTCTAGCAGAGTTTCTTATATGTGTGCTATAAAATAATTGTTGAACTACAGTAGGAGCTCACAGAGCGAGGAGGCTTATAGTATTCCCTTAATTGCCATTTCCTTTTTGCGAGTAGGATATTTCACCATCACAGTGTTCCCAGTTTTTCCTCGTCTCTGCAAGGGTCCAAGGTTGGGGGGTGTCGTGTGCCATTCTTTATTGTTTTCATAATGTGGGTGATGTGAAACCCTTTGAGACTGTAATGGTGATTAAGGGCATTGTTAAGTATACCTGACTTTACTCTATGCCCACAAAATCAGAAGAAGTGCACTACAATAATCAGTTGAGGTCAAATATCTCGTCTGAACTAAATCGTTGGTTGTTAACAGAATAAAATAACCACATATCCTTTTAGAGGAAATTGGTTTATCCATATTTTTCATTTTGCAAGGACAATGAGGTTGTTTTCTGGTTGAGGCCCTTTTCCTAACCTAAAATGTTTAACTGACTAACCTCTGCTTTCCTTTTCAGTTGTAGTTTCTTGCTGATCATATGCTCCACTTCAATCTTTCCTGAAATTGAAAAAAATACAATCATACAAAGGGGAAAAAATCATATCGAAATGTTTCCCTGTAAGTGGCATCTTCCTATAACAAAATAAAGCTGCCAGTCCACACCCAAACTGAACAAGCTGAGTTGCCAGGTTACCCTATCGAAAAAGAACCTTGACCTCGTAAATGTAAACACTGACTCACCATGTCAAATATTAAGATGAATAACTGACAGATGGCCTTCAAGAGGCTAGCTGTGGGCTTTTGAGAAGACAGCATGTGAAAAAAAACAAAACAGGATTCTGATAGGATGTTGTGTCTTGGGTGTTGTAGATGTTAGTTGTGGTGTCATACAGTAGTAAAGGTCAGGCAAATTGCAAGAGTCACTGTGTCATGTCTGAGTCACATCAGAATGGTCTTGAGATCCGGTGTTGCAACACAACAAAGAGCAGATCTCCAACATCCTTCAGATCTAAGACAATGTCTGAGAAGTAGAAACTAGTTGTTGTCTTTGTCCAGACTGTCTAGCAAGTTTGACCGATTGAATTTAAGGTTATTTAAGGCCAGATCATGTCAAGCAGTACAATGTAATCATTCATACTTGGCAGCCCAATTGCTTTTCAGGCTGACCGTTGTCTGACGACAATGTAAATAAATACTGTGTAAGCATCTCATGACCGGAGACTTAGGCAATCTTTCTGAGATGATTGACCTTTTGATCAGATTAGGAATACGGTGGGAGTGATTCATTTGAAATTCACAAGGAATATGGTGTTGTAACATTTACAGTGCAGGGGTACAAGATTACTGAAACAAAGGTCAGGTGAATCATATGGATGATTCCGTTAAAACAGCAATAAAGCACATGACCAACAAAATTAGAGTCACAAAAATGTTAGTGCCTTCATATCAAGCCATATCAATGCGACCAATAATTTAGGCTAACTACCAGACAAAAGACCGGTATGGTCAATAGGGTTGACTTTAGGCCCCTACCACATCTTGGCACAGCCCTACAGAACGAGAAAGTCAGTTAAGTTACCAAGTTCACTCAGACAAAAACAGGGATAAATAACTACAGGCATTCCACCCATCCACAAGTGTCAAGCTATCAACAAGCTCTTTCATTCAGCCAAACAGCATAATAACGACAACTAGCTGAGCTTAACATTATAACTAGGACAGTTGGCATATTAAATTACATATTTTATTACCAACAGTGGATTCTACACCTTGGTCACTTGCTGCTAAGGCAAAGAGTGTTCTCAAAGCTCCTTATCTAAGTTGGTAGATGAATTCTGCTGGAGTTTTCTTACTGATCAATACTGTTAAGTGAGTGGTCAATTTCTACCCTAGTTAACTCCCCCATACCAACCATACCCACCATACCCGAGTTCACAGACCAATGCCAGAAAAGGCAACACATGATCTCTACAAATGACCTGGACACAGAGCACTGGTCCGTGTCAGCTATGTAGAGTAGTGAGTAATGGGAAAACTCCTCAAATTTTAAAAAGCTGAATGATGAGGAGGTAAAGCATCGTTTTCCTTTTATGTCTTCCGAAACTCTTAAGACAACATGGACATTGCTTCTCATTGCTTCTTTGCATTAATAACAGACCTGGAAAATGTCATTGCCTCCCCTCCCCCTGCTGATGAGGATGTTCAGCCTCTCTCACCATTGCTGGTTATGTGGTTGTCTCCATTGCCTTGCTGATCCTCTCCTTGACTGGATTCTTCAGGTGAGCTATCCAGCCCAGGGAAGGTGGGCATCTTAGGGAAGGCTCGGCTACGGGACCGGGGGCCATTGTCATCGTCACTCTCCATCCTGAAAAAAAGCAGACAAGTTACAAAAGAAGTAGAACTATACTTAACAAATCAATTCCTTCACAATATTAAGTCTTGAAGACACAGGCAAATAAGCAAGCTACCGTTATCGCTACTCATACCACCTCATGGATGGTATGAGTAGGATGAAGAATGTCAAGGATTTTGATCCCCAGACAAAGCAAGCCCAGTTAAAGATTGAATCAGTCTCGCATGATAGATACTTAGCAAATAGCTAGCTCACGACAGCTTATTTTAATTATCAGCGTGACAGCTAGCGACCATTTAGTAAGCTAGGCAGCTAGCACCTTGAGCTAAATAACCCCGACAACCACGACAACAGCTAATCGATATCATGAGTAGTAACTGCTTCTGGTAGTATTTAATTCCCACTAGCCTCAGTGAGAGCTTGTCAAATTAGCCAACTTGTTGACGTACCTATGTTTAGCTAGCGAATAGGTGAGTGAAATGTTCACTGGCACTTCGACCAGGAAGAATATAAAAATGCTCTTTTTGCGATTTCCGCAATACTTACTCGTTTGACTGACCCTCGGTGAAGTCGATGCCCAACGTACCAATTAATTTGAGCCGTCTAACTTCTATTCTTTCTCACAACAATCTGAGTTGGTCGCTTTCTCCGAGTAAATATTGACGAGCTGATGAACGAGCAGCTGATGCTGATTGGCCAAAAGTCTCTCCTCCTTCTACGTCAGCGGCGCCCTCATCTCTGCATTCTAATGCAGGTATTGTCTTGTAGGTAATGCATCTAAAATCTTCTTTATTTGAAATCTGCTTGCTTATAGAAATATTGGCAAAATAGACACTTCTTGCCAATATAATGCATATTCAAATAAGCACAACATCCTGCCCTCTGAGTAAGGCATGGCAACAATGATAAATCATCTTTAGAAATAATTTGAATTGGGCTCATGTGTGGCGAATTCATCACAGACAACAAGGATACATTTGTGAAAATGTTCAACAAACACATTATCTTCTAAGCATTCCATGTGAGAGCCCACCATAACAACATATTAGCTTTCGCTGTATGACACATAAGATTGTGCTTGTAAGCTTGTGTGAGCTTAAGCTTGTTTTATGTTTGTGTGGAAAATGATTCTGTTATGGCATAATCATCGCACATAACAGAACAAAAATCTACATTGTAGCCAAGTTGGGCCTAAATCCAGCACTGATTGTGCAATTAGGCTCAGTATAGGTCAGACAGACACATGACTATTTCATTCCACATGTTGAAGATTATCTTTTTATTATGATAATGCTGTTCATCATGCCATCGATGATGAGGACACACACACAGAATGGGTTGACTTGCAGTAAAAACATTTCAAATTACCAGGTGGTTTCATTTGATCATCTGGGGCAACATAAAATGTAATAACAATAATAAAACATGTTCCATATGTTAAAATCAAACAAATCAATCAGCGTTTGACAATTAAATAAATATACACAAAATACAGTACAGCAACATATCTAAACCATAGATACAGCATATATATCTTTTCTTTATGAAAGACATATTTACATAATACAAATTTCAAAATTGTTCTATTATTTCAATCACACACACACATACACACACATTACACACACACATTTACACACACACACACACACACACACACACACACACACACACACACACACACACACACACACACAGGCTACAAGAAGCAGAGGGGTCCCAGGACAGCAGTGATCTCAGGGACCTGGTGGGGTGCCCTGCTCATCTCTACACCCAGATCTCTGACAGGAAGTAGTTCCATATCACCTCGATGGTGCTCGGTAGACCCCCGAACCCTCACCACCACCTCCACCTGGAGAAGAAAAAAAGAAGGACATACAGAAAATATGGTAGACAAACAGACATGATTGACAGTAAGACAAAACAAAATAGCATATCACTACTGGTCTGAAATAAAACACTGAACTCTACACTCAGTGGCCACTTTATTAGGTATAGCGAGCTAATACCAGGTAACCCCCTTTGATTTGTCAGACTAAATGTTTTTTTTTTCACTCTTTAATAATGAAATTTGGTGATCATATAGCCACTTTAGATTCACCTTCATGTTCTTTGGTGACTGGAGTGGAAGCCAGCATGGTCTTCTGCTGTCATAGCCCTCATTGTCTGGAGGAGTAAGCTGTCTGTGTAAACGGGGAGGTATACCTAATAAAGTGGCCACTGAGTGTATTTTTCATTTGTTAGATAGATAGATAGATAGATAGATAGATAGATAGATAGATAGATAGATGGCATGTTTCAGAGTTGTATCTGAAGTCCGAGGTGTAGAGGGTGTAAAGGGGGACAAGACAGTCCCCTGTGGGGCCCCTGTGTTGCTCACTGCATGTTCTGACACACAGCTCTGTAGCTGCAATTGTGGTTTGCCAGTCAGGTAGTCAGTCACCCAGGAAACCAAGGGTGCGTCCATCTGCATCCTCCTCATCTTCTCACCCTGTATGGGGTTGAAGGCACTTCAAGTCAGAACATAACCCTCACAGTGCTTCCTTCTTTGTCCAGGTGAGAGTAGGCCCTCTGCAGCAGGAAGATGATTGCATCATTCACTCCGATATAAGGCTGGTGGGTGAACTGCAGGGGGTCCAATGATGCACTCACCTGTTGAAAAACAGGTTCAGCTCATTTGCTCGGTCCTGGCTTCCCTCCGGGCGGCACGGTGGTGCAGTGGTTAGCACTGTCACCTCACAGCAAGAAGGTTCTGGGTTCAATTCCATCTCCAGGGCCTTTCTGTGTGGAGTTTGCATGTTCTCCCTGTGCCTGCGTGGGTTCCCTCCGGGTTCTCCGGCTTCCTCCCACAGTCCAAAAACATGCGGCTTAGGATAATTGGTGACCCTAAAATTGCCCGTAGGTATGAATGTGAGTGTGAAGGGTTGTTTGTCTCTATGTGTTGGCCCTGTGATGGACTGGCGACCTGTCCAGGGTGTACCCCGCCTTTCGCCCAAATGGCGGCTGGGATAGGCTCCAGCCCCCCCGCGACCCTGAACAGGATAAGCGGTGATAGATAATGGATGGATGGATGGATGGCTTCCCTCCGCAGTCCTGTCATTTGACTGCCTGAAGCCTGTGATGTTCCTCATTCCACTCCACACGTCTCTCACCCGGTCCTGCTGTAGCTGGTCCTCCATTTTTACCTTCCTTAATCCTCACCTTCAACTCCTTATGGACACTTTTGACCTTGTCTTTGCCTCCCTCTCTGAAGGCCCTCTTCTTCTCGTTCAGTTGGGCCTTCAGGTCGCCTTTGATTGAGGGTTTGTTGTTTGGGAAACAGCGTAACTTCCCGGTGGGAACGTTATCCACACAAAAATGTATGTAGTCCGTTATGCAGTCAGTAAATCCATCAATGTCCTCCCCATGCGACTCACAGAACACATCCCAGTCTGTTGCCTCAAAACAATCCTGTAAGGCCTCATTAGCCTCCCCTTAAAGCAAAGCATCCACGTTCAGACAGACATCGTGTTATTCCTATGATCTTTAACTTGAACAACTCTCACCCAAAGCTAGAAACTGAGAAAACAATATTCTATCATGTGATGCTGAGAGAGAAAGTGTGATGCTGAGAGAGAAAGTGTGATGCTGAGAGAGAAAGTGTGAAGTTGCTCCAGTGGTAATGAAGTGGAGATTTGTTGGATTTCTAGAACATTTGAGTCTTACCTCACAACCTTTCCTGGACACTTTCGTGAACTGTGACCCAATCTCTTCCCTGGAGTTGCCCAGGAAGTGGAGAATCCTATTGGTTGAATTCGTTTTGACAGCTGCACTGGAGTGGTTTGCTGGGCAGCTGATGGTCACACTCTGGAAGGACGTGTGGCTGTGTAACCGCAGAAACCTCAGCTGGACAACATCCAGGCCAGCATACTCAAACTATAAGAGACACATATCATTTACTCATGATCACTCGTGTTTGATTTAATACTGAAAAAAGAAAACGTCCTTGACTCAATCCACAAATGTGTCAATTCATCAGTCAGTCTTACCTTGTTTCCACCATGTTGCTGACTAAACCACTGGACAGGCTTCCTTGATTTGTGTTTTTCTGGTTCCCATCTCCCTGTAATCTACAGAATAGAGCATTACGTCAAAGTTTTACTCATATCCTCTAAAGTCTATAAACCAGTTTTGGCACAGACCACAGTACTCTGCTGAGTATTGCACAAAAAATGAGTTCTTGTGACTGTGCCATGATGGAACCTGTTCCTCACACATGATTTATCAATGATAACCCAAGTTGGTGAATATGAGCGTACCTGTGACTGTAGAGGGTCTATGCAGGTTGTTCCTCCTGCTGTGAAGTTACAGAACACCTGCAGAGCGTCGTAGGGACAGCCCTGGTTGGGATCCATGTAGAAGTAACCTGACGATAACCACCATACTCGAAGTTCAGAGCTACACTCAAAATAATGTACTTTCTAGTCTGCTAGAACATAATATGAACAAATCAACAAACATACATCATGGTTATGAATATATCTCTAAACTCACCATTGTTCAGATGTGGATGTATGAGTCCCAGCTCATGACAGGTGGTGCCAGGGCTATCCTTGGTCCCCTGGGGCCAGCTGAAGGACTCATCAGCCTCTTCAGCCTCAGACCATCTCTTGGACACTGTCCTGAGCCGCTACAGAGGAATCCATTACTAAGTCAACCGGTCATTCAGTCACTCAGACGTCAACAACAACAAGGTCAGCATGTTAGCCAGCCAACCAGCCAGATAGAATGTTAGGAGATAGAAAATAGAAGTGCAGTGAGTAAATAATGTTGGTAATTAACCAATCAACCAACTACACAATCAATCACAATATAGCCCCTTTCCTGTCATGAAGCATTTTGAAAATTTAAAGGCAAAATGAGGACACTGTGTTAATAAAGTATGTATGAAATGAAACCTTGCACCAACTTTTTGTGGTCCTCTTCTTCGTCCAGAGAGGCCAGGTCTTTGCTTAAGTCTTGGTACACTTTTAAGCCCAGGTCTGGATCTTGGTCTGGGCCTTAGCCCAGTTCTTGGACCTACTCTTGGCTTAGGTTTTGATCCATATCGTAGTCTGGGTCTGAGTGGGCCGGGTGTTCCTGGTTTTCCCTGTGAAAAAAAGGGTTTGCTTCAGAAGGATTGTGCTTTCTATTCTATTGTAAATCCCCAGGTACTGCAGCACTTAAACCAAAGCAGTACTCAATGCCATCAAACTCCCAATGTATACTATAATATTCTAAAAAAAAAAGATCAGACCCATTCATTTATTCACTTGTATTGTGTGAGCCTTACTGGAAGTCCACGCCGGCCCCTCACTCCCTTTGGTCCTCTCCTGCCTTGTATGCCTTTCATTCCCTATAAAGATCCAAACATATTCAGGCTTTGTCTTGAGACAACTACTGGTCTCCTGTATCAAAACAATTTTGCAGATCTGAAATCAGTGAAACGGTACAAACCAAATGGTTGAGACTTAATCTCGCCCTTCACACCTATGAAGATAACTAGACGACTATAACTATACAAAGACTGAAATCATTATAAGTAAATAAAATGACTACTACAATGGTAACTATGAACAATAAATAAATACAACAGGTGCATTGCTGTTTCTGGTTATAGTGTTAGATGTGAAGGTTGCTTAGGACAGAAAGGTAAAGGTGTCATCAGCTTCTAACAGACCCATTCATCTGTTCTGAACAACAAACCTTCAAGAGAATACTTTGGCAGAGAATAAACATCTTAATAAGACATGGCAATCTGAACTGGCTCCTCACCTTCTTTCCAAAACGGCCCTGTAAGACAGATACAACAGAAATTCCGTAAGTAAAGTATTCAGTTAAATAAACTATTTGAAAATGCATAATATCAGAGCAACATACAGGCAGTCCAGGGAAGCCTTTTCGCCCAGGTGGACCACGAGGACCAATAGCTCCCTGTAAAAATCAGTCGGTTAATTAAATAATTGTTAAATGGCATTAAAAGCAACCCAAAAAGAAGAAGAGAAGCAGAACTAACCTGCAAGCCTTTGGGACCTCTTCTACCTTTCCATCCCTGCAAACCATGATTCCCCTGAGATAAAAGACAGAAATGTATTATATCAAAATGATACCAAAACTTCTATTGTCCTGTATATAATACATATTTGAAAGATTTTGTATTTCAAATAATCTCAACCAACCTTTGGCCCCATTAGTCCAATTGGCCCTGGTATGCCTCTGTACCCTGGGAGACCCTTTATGTGAAGAGAAGAAAGAGAATAAGAATGGGATGAAAACACACCACCAGAAAATAGGTTATTATATGATTCCTAGACAACGAGATCAATGATGATGAATTGATGTTTCTCAGGGCTTATAGCTTATAGCTTATGCAATGGACTACTTTTAATGGACTAAAATAAGATACAAAATAAGATAGGATGAAACTTTAATGATCCCTGTGGGGAAATTGGACTGCTTTTCTCTGCAGTGGAAAGAATGTGGTAGAATGTACGAATGAAAAGTATGAGAAAAAGTATTGCAGCACTATGAGAATGTACAAAATAGCAGCAGTAAACCTTATAGACAAAGCAAAAAATAATGCAGAATATGTATGAAAATATACCAAAAGTGTTAAATATATGCAGTATGAAGTAAGCAAAAAAATAAGTATGTATGCAATACATAACAATAAGAAGAATATGCAAATATGAAGAAAAAGGTATGTTTTACATATTTCAGATTTCATTTGTCTTGTGCATGATAGTGTGATAGTCATGCACTGAGTTTTACCTTTGAACCAGTAATCCCAATCACCCCCTTCTCTCCTCCCAGCCCTGGAATACCCTGTGTTGAAACAAGAATTGATGCAGAGGTTTGCACGACCAGGAATAGATTCATTTTAGCAGCAATCTTTTATGCAGTTGAACAAACGTATATACCCTTGGCCCCATTGGTCCAGGAGGTCCACGTTTTCCTTTTGGTCCAATATTACCCTGGGTGGTACAATACGAGTTTATTAATCCACATATCAAAACTGTATCTTCTCAGCATACTGTATTACCTAGAAATTACCTAGAAATTCAAATACATTATTCATCTGAGATTTATGAAAACGACATGGCTACCTTAGAGCCTGGTGCTTCAGAGCTTCCCCTGATTCCAGGTCGCCCAGGATTTCCCTGGAACATTAAATTTCTTAAATCACAACATGCATCTGAACTATGATGGATGCTTATGAATAGCAAGAAAATCTCTTGGTTGTATGTTGTAGGATTGTATGTTACTAAGTCCGTATTTAACTTACCATCTTGCCAGGCCTTCCAGGCGCTCCAGGAGCTCCTCTGTGACCGATATCACCCTTTGGGGTAAGTAGGGGAGGGATTCAATTTAGGAAAGTGGTTACACAAATGAAAGAAGCCATTATAGGCCATTATATTTTTCTTACCGGATCTCCTTCAGTTCCCTCAACCCCCAGTAAACCATCCAAACCGCTAAGGCCCTAAGAACACAATTTCAAAATAAGAAGACAATCATCAACTTCATCCAGACATTAATCACATTATTCCTCATCTAAACTTCTTAGTGTGTGGAGACGCATGCTCATCAAAACAACTGTTTAGTTTGCACATGATACTGTTTTCAGTTAAATGTATTGAAATAAGCACTGAATTCATAGAGCAGTGATGTGGTAGGAGCTATGTGTATTTTTTATCAGTGCGGTCATTAGGGATACTTGCAGGCTTTCCACGCTTTCCAGCAAGGCCAAGTCTCCCTGGAGGGCCTTGAGCTCCCTATAAAACAGGTTTATTTGATGAGATGTGGTGCTCACTAGGACTGCTCACTGTGAGTTGATGTGCAGTGAATAGTATGAAACAGAAAAAATGGAAACAAAGAAAACTGAAATTAATTAATGAAACTCACAATTTCTCCACGAGCTCCTTTGCTTCCTTTTCTTCCAGGTTTGGCTCTTTTCCCCTTTATAAAGGAAAGGACAGGAAATAGATCTCAGAATACCACTCAATACAACCACTCAAGAATCATAACAAGTATGCTGCTACTGACGTGTGAAAACATATATCCAATATTTCAACTTTTCAAGGATAAAGACAAACAGTGTCTGGGTTAGACTGATGACCATCATACATTGCTGAAATTCTGTAATACGTTTTGAAAGGGTATCATAAGTCCAAAAGCCCAAAATGAAGTTTACCCAACTCAAAGGGGATCATGTCATCCTTCAATTCAAGTCAAAACATCATAATCATCAAAATTAGACATTTTCACTTTCACATTTTCACCGTTCCTCTTACCTTCGGCCCCCGAACTCCTTTAGTTCCTAGATGACCAGGAGGGCCAGCAGGTCCGGGTCGACCTTTAGCGCCTGGAGAGCCAGTGAACCCCAACTTCCCTGCTGTCCCCTTAAAATGCAGTCAGATACTTTAAATGATACTGACCATACTTTACTGCATTGATAGATTCTTTGGTATAGAATATAATTGAATCAAGTAGAACACTGTTGATCCAAAACAAGTTACAAACACCTGAAAATTGTAATTAAACACTTTGAGAGTTCAAACTGAATATCCCACCATTGTGCCTCTCGTTCCAGGCTCTCCTTTTGAACCCTTTCGACCTTGAAAGCCCTGGGAAATATAATGGGGCATTCAGAGAAATGACTGAGGTTACATCCCTATATATGACATATTATATGCTTTGCGTATGAGTATCCCACATGACTGATGCCTGCAGGATGTAACAGAAAATGAAATCCCACCATGTCTCCTTTGACGCCTGGATGGCCCAGTTTTCCACTCTGACCATGATCCCCCTGAAATACACAAACACACAGCACAGACAGCATTAGATCACCAGCTTATGACTACAGCTGGACTGATCACACTTGGACCACTAATAGTATTTTACTGCCTCAGAATGATGGTACATTACACCTTTGGCCCAGGACGTCCACTTTTGCCATCACCCCCTTTCTTCCCTGGCAAACCCTGAAAAAAGTTAAGTACCTCTTAAGGGTCAGGTCTTCGTGTATTTGACGAAAATATTGTGAAGTAAATACATTAATGTTTGCTGAGTCAAATAAAACTTACTGGTACTGATGGTCCAATTGGTCCTGGGGGCCCTAGACTGCCAGGAGGGCCCTGGAATGACAAAGCTCACAACTAACCATCTCAATGTCCAGCTCTGTCATATTCAAACAATCATCTATACACTATCTATTTCAAAAGAAACAACTAAATGCAGTATAGGACCATACCTACATTTTAGGAATACTGTGGCAAGCCAGCTCTGGGGATAAAATGTTTGGCATTTGGCTTTGTCAGCTATGCAGCATGCTGGAGTTTGGTATTAGTTGCCCATTGGTGTGCAGACAGACAGTCACAGCCTGCTACTCACATTGTGTCCCTGGAGCCCCTTCTCTCCCTTGGCCCCTCCCGCCCCAGTGTTGCCTCCTGGTCCGTATTGCCCAGGCAAGCCTGATGGACCTCTGGTACCGGGCTTGCCCTGCGAACACATCAGCAAAAATCATCAGCAAAAGTCATCTTAGCCTCAACCAAGGAGGTGCATGAATTCTCAGGCCAAGGAGTTCATCATTAGTCCTACCATATCAACATCATTGAAATGACTGACCTTGAGCCCTGGGACCCCTTGTTTCCCTGTGTCCCCTGGTGCACCCCTGTATCCCTGCAAGAGGAGAAGAGGGCACAGAAGAAAGATCATCTCCTTTTAATTCACACTTCAAGAACATTCAGTGGGTAGGGGCACACGTCAGGGAGTCTCAAAAGCCCATATTCATATTTAAGAGACTTTAAGATCCATTTTTCAGCAAAGAGGCAGACCTGAGGTGTTCCTGTTGGGTTGAGAGTGCAGCTAGCTTGCCCATCAGTAGATCATCTCACATCGCATGGACAATGAAACTCAGACATATGGGATTATGAGGGGAAGCCACGATATTCCAAACCTCAGAAATAACTACCACCTACCTCTTTGCCTGGTGGCCCCTTTGGCCCCTGCAGCCCTTGATTGCCTTTATCTCCCTGAACTCCCTTTGCTCCCATGTCTCCAGGAGGTCCAGCCTTCCCCTTATCACCCTGAAATGAAACCCATGAAGAGTTTTATTTCAACGTTTCCTTAACAAATGTATGTTCCAACTGTACATGTATAATACTGTATGGTGTAATTGTATACTGTGGATTGTATGCTGCATTTTCAGGTTGTAATGATCTCACAGGATGTTCAGGAGAATGTAAAGAAAGTATGAATATTATCCAAATGTACTCACAGATATGCCTCTTTGTCCAGCTGGTCCCTGAGGTCCCCTCAAACCGATTGGACCCTAAAGCACAGCAGCGCTGGATTGTTCTTCATGACCATGCTTAACACATAGCTGTCTCTACCTATAGTCAAATCAACATACTGCATAGGCCTATGTTTCTCTGGTTACACTAACACTATGTTTGGTAAAGTACAACAGTGTATCAGAAATCTTAATTGATAGTTAAATGATAAAACAGTACAATACATCAGATCTGTGATCAATACAGTCTAATCAATCTACCTCCTCACCATCGAGACCAGCAACTCCCTTCTGCCCCAGATCTCCTATGGATCCCTGAAGAGACAACATGCAGAGACAGATAGACAAACAGAAAAGATCTTCTCTGATCTTCTCTGTATTTTCCAACTGTTTCAAGTAGACAAAAAACTGCTTATTCAGGTTAGGTCAGTAGGAGCAAAGCCATACCTTATCCCCTTTGACTCCAACTGATCCAAGTGGTCCTGGAGGCCCATCTTTACCCTTGGTGGGGAGATATTAAAGCAACATTAAATGTTTCCAGGAAAGGTTTATCAGGCACATGCACAGACAGGGCTCTGAGGGGGCTTGAATGCCTGCCGACTACTCACAAAGTGCCCTGGAGTACAGGATGCTGGTGCACAGCGGCTGACTGTAAATATTAATAACTGCCAATATTTCAGTTCAAATAACAAGTTGACAGCCTAACATTTTGTCTTTGGTTCAATACTGTACTTGGTATCTGTCCAAAATGTGGTGGATTTAGTTTACCCTGTAAAAGAATCCTCAACATACAGATATTTCTATAAGTTTGCAACTAAGAAACAACACGCTGTCAATATCTTATTTCAATCTCCTCTTCTAGCCTCTTAGTTTGAACCCCTACACACACAAAAATGCCATTGCATGACATGAAGTTCATACTTGAATAAAGAACATACAGAATGACTTACTGGGTAACCTGCAACCCCGCTGGGGCCAACTGGACCTCGGGGCCCCTGGTCACCTGCAGAGCCACGGAGCCCAATCTCACCCCAGGGGCCAATATTACCCTGGATACCCTGGAAGAAAAAAGTACCATGTATAAATGTTTCAGTACATAATATATTGTACAATATTAGTAGTGCATAACTACACTTGGTGTGAAGAGTATGTGGAGTATGGGGTGGGGATAAAGCCAGCAGGGGGCAGTCAGGTCAACAGGGTGCACTTGCATCTAATTGCATCTAATGAACTCTTTATAACTGTTTGTCTCAGCAGGAGCAGGAGAGGAGCCACTACACAGACTAGCCGCTGAAGTTGCTATGACAGCAGTGTGAAAAGGTGCAGGCTTTTTATTTGTATTGCCTGCTGGACTGATATCTGAAAGGGGAATGTGAAACCGAGCATTGGTTTAGCACATCTCATGTGTCCTTCCATTAGTGTTACAGGGTACATGGGTACAATAGTTTGTAGAAGTGGACTGATTGAATGAGCAGGCGAAGGACTGGATGGATGAATTTGGTGTGAATGAATGAAATCATCTTACAGGAGCTCCTCTGTAGCCCCTCGGTCCAGGCATGCCCATCTCGCCCTGGAAGACAGCGGAACACAATGTCAAGCTCAGAAATGACTTAAACAACCAAACACACCTGATTGTATTGATGAGCTGCTCATCGGAACCTTGACTAAAATAATCAGCGGTGCTATAGTAGAGCTTCTAGTTGTAGCAGTGAAACTGATAACCAAAAGAAACCACTTACTGGGGGGCCTTGTTTCCCTCTTGGTCCATCTTCTCCTCTGTTCCCCTTCACAACAAATAAAACAATATATCATGTATATCATGAGCTAGCAACCAAAATAACAAAGATATCCAACATGATAAAATGATGCAGCATACAGGTAAACACCAGAATATGTTTTGTTCACTGAAAGTAGATACCTTTAGTCCTGGGCTCCCAGGAAGTCCTTTGGGGCCTTCTTTACCTTTAACCCCCTAAAGGAAACCAACAGTCCTTTATTCTCAGTATTATCAAAGCGGTGTTCAAAGTGTCTAAACTCTACCTTTCCTTGCACCTCAGCATCATCTAGTATCCTGATTTATCTTGACCAAGGAAAGGTTGCAAGGTTTCAAACAATTCAAATGTAACCTGTAACTATCATACATGGTTCCTCCTTCTATTGGTGTATTATTTTTACTCTTATGAAAACGTTTCTGTACAGTGGCACCACAGGGCATTATAGTCTGTCTCAACAAGCCTCATGGTGATGTTGTAACTTACTCTCACTCCTGGCTTTCCCGGTTTCCCTGTCATTCCCCTACTGGCAGCATCTCCCTGTTGATAGACATGAACATGTTAGATGGTATGACATGTTGAATCAGCACCAAATCATAA
The DNA here is from genome assembly GCA_034670385.1 of Hoplostethus mediterraneus. NCBI lineage: Eukaryota > Metazoa > Chordata > Actinopteri > Trachichthyiformes > Trachichthyidae > Hoplostethus > Hoplostethus mediterraneus. Next base: position 9,208,443 of record JAXDDW010000008.1, read on the forward strand.
TTTCATTCAGTGTGCTTTGTGGCCGACTGTTGCGGCAACTTCCAGGTGTGAGTGTGTGAGTGTGTGAGTGTGTGTAACCCTCCTTCACCCTGCTTCTCCCCTGAGCCTTTACTGTAAATAGAAATGTGTTCTTGCCTTGCCTGGTTAAGTAAGTGTGCTTGTAAAAACAGAGAGTAAAACTCACACTCTTCCCCACTGGTCCTTGGACTCCTGGAGCGCCGGTCTTCCCAGGCATTCCCTATATGACACATATTAATCCCAACCATCACATGTAATTCACTTGTTACAGTGTTGATGTACATTCAGACCCATGTGTTTAATGATTATTGTAGAAGGAAACACCTTCACCTTCTGTCCTGGAGGTCCAGTGTCCCCATTCATTCCATTTGCACCACTGGGTCCCTAAGGGAAAGATGCGTGAAAACACAATAGGCTATGGATGTATTGATGTCTATAGTTTTGACAAAACGCTGAAAACCAAAATACTTTACCACACATTTGTAGTCCCTTAATGCATTTGGGAAAATCAGTGCAACGTATGTCAAATATTTCCTGTCTTTCTAGCATGGAGGCCAAAGCTATATAAACTGTGTAGTACCCTTTAAGTACCCTATAACTTAATGGTTTGGGTGCTGGTCTTACCGGGGCTCCATGAGGGCCATCCTGACCCCTATTTCCCAAATGACCTTGAAGTCCCTGAGATAAGAGAGAGATAGCATGAGATCCTTTCACTAGGTTTTGTTCCAATGGGTGTTTGCTGTGTACAATGTGCACTTGTTCTGTGTGAATATGTCACATTTCAAGGGGTCTCATTTTGGAATGAAACTCTTTATTTTCTGTAATATCAGGTGGATGCTGAAGGTTAGCTGACAATATCTGACAATATTTATATCACCTTATGGCCTTTCAGTCCAGTCACCCCTGGGAATCCAGGCATTCCCTTTACAATCAGATTTAAAAAACAAAACAAAACATAAACCACGTGGCTCCAATAACATGAGTATTTACATTAACATCGGTATGTCCATCCTAAGTTTGGATATATTCACATTTTCTTGAAGAGTTTGACTTGTAGATGGAAAATAAGCTTTTTACGACTTTGTCAGGTCATCAAAACTCAAAATACAGATCTGCTTTAGACAGACTGTACAGACATGTAAAACTCTCACATATGGTGAATCCTTATGTCTCTGAAACACAAGGTTTCAAGCCAATACATCACTATGTAAACAAAGCTAGTCGGTAACTTAAGTACAACATTAACAATAATTAACATTATGAGGAAACAAGAATGTCTTGTGAGAGAACATGTCAAACAGATCAGACAACAAGTGTTAAATATCAGTGAATAGGATAAGAAGTGCAGGTACATAGGAACCTTAATACCGGGTTCTCCTTCAGGTCCTCTTTCTCCCGATTTCCCCATCTCTCCCTGCAAACAGAAAACACACAGATCACTATTATGGATTGCACAAGTTGTCTTTTCCCATCAAAGGGAAAATCTGGACACAATGGTGTTCAGATCAATAGCTCAAAATCAAGAACAGAAGATGAGTAT